>JAQFZC010002223.1:0-24214 GCA_034695205.1 Dicyrtoma fusca | reverse complement strand
CTGATTAAAATAATTTATTAACCAAGGTATAGTGGAGTTGGCATATCTTTCCCGATATATTATAGGTTTGCTAAATATAGTAGGATTTCTGAGGGGTCTGGAAATTCTTTTTATTGGAAGGAAATCTCTATATCTCGTATTCTTAATGACTTTAATACCAAAGTTAATTAGGAGTTTCTGTCTACGGTCTTTTAAAGATTGCAAATCTAATTGTTTTAATGCTTCGATGTATCCATCCCCTTCTGTAATTTTTTTTGAACTAATTATCGTTAGGCATCGTCTTTCGAAACTTTCGAGTTTATTGGTTAAAAATTTAGTTAGGGCTGGTCCCCATACTACGCAATTATATTCGAGCAAAGGCCTAATATAAGACGTGTACATTAATTTTAATTGTGGCTTCTTGAAACCAAATAATTTGAGTTTTAGTAAGCTAAATACTCTTTGAGCCGCTTTTGTTATAATATTTCCAATATGTGTGTCCCATTTAAGGTTGGAATTAATTGTAACTCCTAATAGTTTCATCTGATTTACAATTGGTAATTCCTGTCCATTTATCTTAAATTTTAGTTCTTTCGTCATCAGTTTTGCCTTTGTTAGGTCTATAAACATTATATTACATTTCAGTGGATTTAGATCTAACTTAATTTCTTTACACCAGTTAAAGATATCATTTACAATTTCTTGCATTACAACAGTATCATTTGGTCCAATGGCTTCTGCGAAAGTGATATAATGCACTTCCGTCAGTAAGTACTAACGGACTCATGGCACATTTGAAATTAAAGTAAAATAAACAGCATTTTGCGTGCTTGCCTACATTATTGAGATTGGGAATTGGCATTGATTTCAATACAGGCAAACTATTAATATCCATTTTATAGTATTTTAAAAAGTGCACTTAGCAGCAAATGAATTTTTCGATAGGCATAAAACGCGTAATTGAAGCTTATTATCGTCTCCTACGCAGCCGCTGCGAGGCACACAGGAATTCCTAAATACCGTAAAACTCGGAAGAAATGCTGGAACAAATATACCTAGTGAAATATTACATTATGATGATGCAGATGCAGAGAATAGAGCTATTGTGCCTTCTATTAATCTCTGTGTGAAACGCTGAAGCCAAAGTAGTATGTATCATCTGGGGGTTTCTCGTGCACACTGCACTGGATCTAGAAAAAAGTGAAATGGCAACTACCGGTGTTGAATTCAGATCCAGATCTCGGTCCGGAGCTTCTTTCAAGGACGTAGTGGTATAGGTAGAAAAATTTAGTGTTTGGTATTCGCGAATTAGAAATTTGCTCCAGTTGGTTTGGTTTGTTGGACAGGAAATGGGGAAAGGGCTGGAGGAAAGAAATAAATTGACGAGGTTGAACTACCCACGATGTTCTGTGTGTTGTAACTTAATTTAAAATATTTTTTTTTCTCTCTTTTTTTTCCAACTTGCAGGCGGTGGCTGAGGTGAATAACTATGTAGCTCAATTTCGGGACTTGTTAATCCATATAGGGCAATCAAGGGATGGACCTGAAATGCGTGAGAAAATTCGACGTATGAGAAGACTTTGTATTGACTCTTGCCGTCATGCTGTTCATCTCCTTCTCCAACAAGTTCGCAGGTAAATTAAATTTCATCTTTTTTCCCATTCCCCCACATGCCCACACTCTCTCTCTCTCACATCCACTGTAACCTTGTCCAGGTGTTCATCCATCATTTTTGCCAATTTAAAACCCAAAAAAAGAATAAATTCCCTGATTTTTTTGCTCCCCATCCACCGTTATATCAAGTCTTGTTTTCATTAGTTGGATTGAAGTTTGAAAGTGTTCCAGAAGTGTCCGCTTCCACCAGTTTTCGGATTATAAGGACCATTCCGACCATTCTATGTACTGGAGCCGTATGTGCCTTCGCACAAGAATGCCGGACAGTTGACCCCAGGATTTTTTACTCCACAAAATGAAAAAATTTTGGGCTCCATTGCAGCTCACCATTTCATAAATATTTCTAAACTTCCAAACTTCTTTTTAATTCTTCCGCTTCCAACATCCCATCCTCCATAACGAAACACCTTCAATTCCCACGTTTACTCATCTATTACTCGACATATAGTGGTTCAAACTTGGTAATCTAGTGTAAATTACTTGGGTAAATTTAAAATTAGCATCCATAAATCATAATTTTCACCTAATATTATTTGTTCCTGAAGCATTTTAACAGAATAAAAGTACTGGTACTGACGAATACACACCAAGATTTAGCGACATTGGTGATTAGCTAGGTACGGTTTAATTCATTCTTTTGTCCCATTATTGTTTGTTAAAATGTACAAATAATTTTAATAATGACAAATTGCAATATTTAACCAAAATGTTTTAATAATGAGCATTGACTTTTGTTGATGATTTTGATTATTTACGATACCATACTGATGCGGACACATTATCCTTTACGAACCAAGTAATTTGCATGATTTGATTAAAGATAATTTCCATCTTTTCTATGTTACAAAACCTTTTTGGAATTTGAAATCACTATGTCGAGTAATGTTCATTTTGCAATTAAACCTTTTAATTAAGACTGATATTGAAGGAATGTACCTATACGGAATTGTTCTAGTTATAGAGAATTAGAATCATACACATTAAAAATCAACTGAGAAGATTAGAAATATTTATGAAATGAATAACTTCAGTATAAACCCAACTGTTTTAACGAAAACTCGGAGTCAATTATTTTCCGGGAGTCAACTGTCCGGTTACCACCTGCAGTTATTGCATCGATTCGTTTTTAAAACAGAGTAGCATAGCAAACCAGGAAAGCCACGTACGTAACGTGTGTCTTCTCCTGAGAATTATTTTTTCTTCTGGAAAAAGTGAAGTACTACATTCAGGATTCCGCTTTCGATCTTCGCTTCGGTATTCCATGTACAAGTCTGAATTAGGTACTTTGGACTGGGACGACTGACATGATTGTGTTACGTATATATCCATATTTTATGTACTGCCTACCCACAGTGCAGTACCCACATTGCATTGGCTCAACTCAAGTGTTCAAGGAAGCCTGAACCGTTTGTTACCACCACACTTTATCTTTGCCATGGTTTTTATGTCCGATTAGATAAAATGTCAGTCCTACGTACTCCCGCCTTTGTGTCCTATGATTGATCGTAATGGAACAGTAAGTAAGAGTAAAACTTTGGACAATTTACAGAAGTATAGCATATCTACTAGTAGGAGTACAATCAGGCAGTGCAGTTGTTGCAGTTTTTTTCTTCCTTAATGAAACTGCTGACTGGAACCAAGTTCCAGTAGTGGCAGTGATAGCGTAAAAGACGTAAGAGGCGAATGCTTTGTGTACAGGAATAGACAATGAATGGTGAATGAGAAGAAGACGATGAAAAAAAAAGAATGAACGAAAGATTACAAAAGACTATATGGGACATGTGTGGGACTATAAGGAATGAAATGGAGGCAGCAGGCTCTTGGTCTCCGTCTTGGTGATGAGGGAAAGAGAGTGAAGAGGAAAAAGTAAAAGTGAAGTACTAAGTTGGGTTTTGGTTATAAAAGGAAACGAGAACCCAGAAAGTAAAGTAGATAGGGGAGGCAATTGTATTTTCATTTTATCCCGAAAAGAAAACGAGAAAGATAACTTGCTTTGTCTTGCAGAGTTGTGTAGCTGAATGGAGGGGGCCTCATATTAATCGAGCAAATCTGTCTGGAATTGAATATTGCTTAGAATGGAAATTTCCAGCATGAGGTCTCCTTCAGACTTGGGCCTTGGTTACTAGTTAGTAGACTCTGTACTCGTCCACTGCACTGCACTCGTCTGCACTGTGCTGTGTAAATACTCTCGACTAAATTTCATCTCCTTCAAAACCTCTTTTGTGTAGCTTATAAGGTCCCCCATGTATTCTTCTTCTTCGTCTTCTTACATTTAAATAAAAGCTACTACTACAGCATCTCAACCCGGAGTACTTAGCAGCAAAAGGAAAATGCATGTACCTTGGCTGGCTACCTATACTTGAGATTCAAAATGACGCATATCCAGTACATACTATTCGTAAAAGCAATGTTGGATTTGCAACTTACAGCATAAAATCTAAAATAGACCCAGTATTTTCCCGTTTTTTTAACTTGTAGTACGAGGCGCTCTTCACAAGTTTTTAAAAAGTGCAAATTGAAGTTTTTCACGTTTCTAAATAGTGCAAATTGAGGTTTCTCATATTTCTAATAGTGTAAATTAAGGTTTCTCATGTTTCTAAATGTGCAAATTGAAGTTTCTTGTGTTTCTGAATAGTAGAGAGAGAAAGACAAGCTTTATTAACAAAAACAAAGTCATCACTGTCCTCCAACGAGGATAGCCCAACGGACTCAGTATACGAATCAGAATTTTTTAACAAATGTTTGTTTGTTTTGAACATTATACAACTAATATTTTGAAAAAAAAATAAAAACATGAGGTTTCTCATGTTTCCAAACAGTGCAAATTGAGGTTTTTCATCGTTGGAAAAAGTTTGTGTCGAAGTTTAGTATGTTTGAAAATGTGTAAACTAAAGTTTTACATGTTTCAAAAATTGTTATCACAAGGTTTCCTATGTTTGAAGATGTGTTATTCGAGAATGTGCATGCTTGCGAAAGTGCAAATAAAGATTTTCCATGGATAAAATAAAGGGCAAAAATTAGTTTTTACACGATACTGAAGAGCTAAGGGAACGGGGAAAATATTATGCCCCTTTTGGGGCTTTATGAGTACGCCTCACTTTGCATCTTAACCAGCAGCCAACTGTTCGTATCTTCAACCAGCTTGCTTTTGCTTTTGAAAATTGTAAAGTAATATAATCATGAAAATGGACCTGGTATCTCCATTCAAGTTAGGTTATGTTACGTACAGTATCTCTGATTACCATTGCATTATTGCCTTGCTGGTCCCGGTCCCGGTCCCTCCACGGGTTACTGGAAAATGAATATTATTACATGGCAACACAGAAGCTATCAGGTACATACTATGTATTTGTAAGCACTTCGTAGAATGAAATTCAAAGCTTATTAATTACTCCGTACAGTGCGTAACCCTATCTTTCCATTATTCGAGGTTTTCCTTAAGAAATTGTCTTGAGTGATTCTCTTCTCAGTCTTCAAGAAATATTTTTGTTCGAGGAGATAACAAGAGAAGGAAGTCTCGGAAGTCCACCTTGTGACATAACTTAAATGGGGGCCCATTTAATAACAAACAGGCTTGGGTTCGGAGTTTCGGAGTAGTCAAAGAACCATTTCCACATTTTGTTGTTCGTGTATTCCTTTTAAACGGGTTGTGAGTTGTGACTGACGTCAGGAGTAATTAGCCTTTTGTCATTTCGTAATTCAAGGAAATGTAAAATGATGTTATCAGTGTTTCGATTGATAATGAGCTCCTCTCCTTTGATGCTTTGACTGTGGAACCGGATGCACTAAAAATTTGTGCAGATAGGATCCGATATTTTTAGAAGGCATCCTTTGGTATCGTTTGTTTGATGAATGCAAACTACTTACGTTTTTCGTCTCATGTCTGTGTCTGTATCTATTGTAGGATGCTTGGAGCAGCATCGCCCAACGTCAGCGTAACAAACATTTAATCTAATTTTATTGCAGTTGTGCTCTGTTGCGAGTATTTTGTTGACATCACATCCGATCATAGAATCTGCTGGTTGGAGAAGCCATTAAAATCGGATGCTACGCTCAGAGAAGTTTCTGTCAAGTCAAAGTTTACGAAAACTTTCATGATTAAGTATATTTTCTAGGAATAAAGTGGAACTTTATTGCTTCTCTTGTTTCGTGATTTATTTTATGTGAGCATGCTGCTGAGAAATTAGGTAAAATTAATGAAACCTGATACTTTTGAGCATGTTCGTGATGCATATCGTCAGTGAAGATGCAATATGGACGGTCTACAATGCTCACTAAATACAAATGTAAATGTAATTGCTTTAACATCGAAATCGCAAGGCCACCCTTTGCTTTATTATTTCCTGGGATACACACTGACTAAACTTGCTCACTATAGGCATTAGTTTTTATTGAATTTTATTATTTCTGACTACTATTTCTAGCAAATTGACACAGCTTTTTAAATTGGGTAGATCTCTTTTTTGATTCGGCTTTGAAGTGCTGACTACTAGCAGTTGTTCGAAATAGCAACTATATTGAAATATGTGAGACCAGTCATTTTGCATCTTCAGTAACGATAGGTTCCTTATTGGTGAATAAGAGTATCATTCATTGTGTACAGATATTAAGTAGTATTCTGAGTGTATATTCGTGTATGAGTATGCAAAGAAACCTTATGGTCCTGATTACGTACCTCTAACAAAAATGTAGCACAATCAAACAGTTGTTATTATTATTACTTTCCCTTTGGGTGTATTGGTAATTTTCAAAATTTCCCATTTCATATCAAACATCAAACAGTTGTTTCCATGTATTTTTTGGGCGTACAAGAAACCAGTTAAAGCATTCAGTAACAGTCCCATTGCATAGGTAGGTAGGTACTTTTTACTCTGCCATGAATAGTATTAAGTAACTTGGAGCATATTATAACTTTTGCAATTTCGTGGTGGCTTTTAGTTCTAGTAAAGGTGAAAACACTTCACTGGGCTCTACGAAGAACCGTAATAAGTACAGTGCAGTAGTGTAGCAGAAAAAAAATCCTGAATGGAATTTTATTTGTATTATGCCCTTGGTAACTTTTTTAAGTAGTCACTTACTAGTTAGTAGCTGAAAAGTTAATAATTGACGATTGCTATCGGATTAGAGTCAAATAAAGTTTCCTTTTAATACTTACACCGTCTCAACCTCGCCACTCGCACTCGCAGCCTCAACTTTCCTCGTAATTTGTTTTTAGTTTTTTTATGATAGGGCTTCCGTGTGAAGGTACTTCTATCTATGCAACTACATAACTTACCTATACTTGCTTACTTAAAAATATCAATTACATGCATAATATATGTACATATGCGTAGATCTATTACTGGTAGTTCCTAGTAACTACTATTTACAGTTTTATTGATCCAGCATCCTGTCTCAGGCTCTAGTCACAGGTTTCGTTCCGATTGCGTATAGGTATGATGTACTGAAAAATATCAAATTTTGATCAATATCTTTGAGCTTTGTTTTTGCTTTCTCGTCGTTATTTTTACTTTATATTTCTACGAAAATTTATTAAATAGGTTAAAAGTTGTTTGTTGTGACTTCCGTTGAACAAAATGTTATTTAGGAGATGCTGGACTTGCGTCATAATATTTCTTCGCCCAAGATATGTTCCTATTCTTTTTTTCCTTTTCTCGACTTATGTAGTTTCTTTAGTTGCATAGCGATGAAACGGATTTGTTGCAGTTTGTGTGGAAAATTAATAGGGAAATAATAATAGATTGCTACCTTACTTAGGTACATAGGTAAGTTGGGTACGTGAAATGAAGTACGAACGACTGGAAGTGATAGGTTTCATTTTGAGAAGATTACAGATTACAGATTGTGTGGAGGGAGTGCATGCGGCGTGTAGATTTGTGGTTCATCTTACCCATTAGTGATTGTCATTTGCTGGCTCTAGGAAACTCACAAAGATATTCATAATCATAATACTGTACGCGGGGTTGTGTACGGTAGTAAGAGTGTACTTAAATAGATAAGTTTTCGAGGCTTCCTTCCCTTCATAGCTTCGTAACATGGGTGTTTTCCTCATTGCACGTGTGCTTCCTCATAATAAATGCACGGGGATGCCTTTGTGGTTCGTACATTGAAGTCTTCGACTCTATCTCTGCATGCTTTCACTGTCAGAGAGGGAAAGCCGAAAGCGAAGCGGAAATCACACTGTCAGCTCTCTATCCAATTTCATTTCAGTTTCTTTGGATTCAGATTCACTTTACTTCTACTTTTACTTTTACTCTGTCTCACTCGCATATTTTATGAATATATGAGTATTGCATTTGAATGCTGACTGTGTACTGAGTACTGAGAGCGTTCATTCCCTCACCAGTTTTGGGGTTATGGAGAAACCAGTAGAGATACAGTAGGGCATGGGAATGAGTGGCATATTGTCATTTTGCTCATTGTTATGTAGGTAGGTACGTACTTACGTCATAGTAATAGGAATTGCCGTAGCTGGAAGGCCCTTCTCTGTCGCTGTCCTTTGATGTTCGTGTTCATACGGAGATAGCATAAGCATCCTCTCTGTCCGCCCTTTCAAAGACGGTACCTTTGCTGCATGTGCTTTGATTTTAGGATTTTCGGTAGTAGTTAACATCCAGTTGGGATTTCATACTTCCACGACATGTCAAAGCTCATAATACTGGGCTTACGATTAGAAGTTGCCAGATGACAGTTGCGGGCCTCTAGTCACATTTTAATAGTTTGGCAGGGCAGAGGAAAGCATTTTTTTTCAATGTACGGAGGTAGCTACTTTCATTCTCAGAACTGGTCGTTTTTAAAAATACAATAATTGGAATTGTGAGAAAATGGGCGATTTTGTTAAAACAGGTAAAGAGATTGTTTTTTCAAAAATGAATTTTCCAATAAATCCGTCATTTTGTAAAAACGTCTTCAAAAATTATCGTTTATGAAAGCACATTTTGAAATAAGTTCGTGAATGTGTAACAGCATTTTCAAAACTGTTGTTTTTAAAAACATCGTTTCGATTAAATTAGAAATTGTGTAAAAAGGTTTTCAAAAACTATCATTTATAAAAATAAGTTTTCGTATACATAAATCAGTTATTTTGTACTACTGCGTTTCAGATTTTGCGGTATTGCCTCCTGTCGTATATAAGAATTTTCTAAATTTTTAAAAAGTATCTGTAAGTATTTAGAAAATATGTGTGTAGGCAGGTGCCTACTCCACTTACAGCTACGTAGAACCGCGACTGCGAAAAGGACAAACCGTGCATAACATTGAAAATGAATCTTGAGTGAAACTATGTATGAAGAGAGAGGCACGTAGTATATTAAATGTTGCATACTCCATTTAGAATATAATGTAGTGTTTATGAGTTAGTTTATCTGATGGGATTCATTCTGCTTTCTCCCCTCGTCTCTCTCCGCTCTGTTAGTACATACCTATACGCTTCTACACAATTTACGGGCTCTGGTTTTGTTTTGCTAAACTATTGCATGGTGTCCGTGGTCTTGTTTTCGGTTTAGTTTAGAGCTTGCTTCATCCCGTATCTCATGCTATTGTATAGCTTTACTCAGTTGGAATCAATAACGATCCTGTCTCTTCCATGTGTAGGTAGGTACTGTACTCTGAACAGTTAGTTTGTGTGTGTGTGTGTGTTTGTAATAGGCAGGCAGCATCATTATTATTGAGAAATGAGAATATCACGTTAATCACGTTGTAATTATTGGATACTTATTACAGTACTATGTACTAAAGTCTCTTGTTTCTTGCAATGAATTTCGGGGAAACTACAAGCATGAAACATTGAGGGAGGCTTTCGCGAACCAGCCAGTACTTTAGTATTGTAACTTGTTTCCGGGATTCAGAATTTACAAGCGTGTGTTTACAAGTTATAATGATTCTGAGCATTGAAGGTTTGCCCATTCCTAGTTTTAAACTATCAATGTTGATTATGATTTTTACAAACTACATTTCGTTGACGAATAAACATTTTTACGTTAGTCCAGTCCCGACTTAAAAACATTGTAATAACTAAAGTATAGGGCCACCTAAATGTATGTAGTTTTGAGCCCCAACGATCAACTTTTTACCAGAACGTTATACAGTATAGAGTGTAGAAGTCTTTTACGCAGTTTTAAGGATGTGTAAATAACAATGTTACTATTTTCGAAAGTGTGAATACCATGTTTGCTATTTTTTAAACAGTGCAATTACTAGTTTTAGCATCTATAAAAAGAATTAAGGACCGTATTTGGACATTGCTTTGTAACAATTAGTACAAGGTAGACTGTGGGGACGTGTGTTCAAATACTGAACTTACGCCAGAATGCTTCTTTGCCAACGATATGGCATATTTTGCAACGTTTACTTGCTGTTGATGCTGCTTATACTAATCTAAATACATATAGTAGGTACATATATATTTACTAGTAGATTCTCAAGTTTGAGTGTACGTTAGAGTACTTTTAAAAAATAAAATTGTTTCTGGCATACAATGTAGGTACATAGGTAGTATTTAAATTCCGAAAACAAAATGTTCAAAGAGTTTTCGCGAAATGGCAAGAGCTTAAAGAATTTATTAAATATTTCAGCATGCCGTCGTAAAAATATTTAAATACCATATTTGTTGAAAGCCGGTCGTACCTTGCTTTGTAGTACGTACAAAGCCACAGTTTTTGTGCATCAAATGAAAATTGTGATGGTGATCGTGCAGAGTTGAACAGAAGTAGGTACCTACCTATATTATGCACCTGTATTCTTAACTCTCATCAGAGTTTTCTCGAATCTATTCCTAAAATAGAATCAAAGCACAAATTCCTTTAGATAAATAAAATAAACATACAAAATTATGTAATTGTGTTGATAGACGAAACCTCTTTGAAATCGAAAACGTTCGTTTTTCTTTGATACCATTTTCTTGATAAATTTCATGAATTCTTGACAATTTGATTCCTGCTTACCAGTTGGAAATTTAGCTTTTACCGAGCCCAGGTACTAGTCGGGCCAGAAATTAGGCTTACCTATGTATGTCTTTGAGCAAATCTTAAATTACGAAGTGATTGCACTACAATCTGTAGACACGATTACAGAACGGAAATGTTGCAAATTTTTCATGGATAGCGACGTCTATCGCAACTCTAATAACCGAACATACCGCCAAATGGATTGTACTGATATGAGCAACTACCGCCAATCTGTTATGGAATGTAAATCCTGCGTGTTTGTTTTTAACACGAAACAAATAATTTCATGGAACGTAGCCAGCACTAAATTTTGAATTCCTTTTCTATGTTGTTCTGTAATATAAAGTTTTTTTTAAACTTTTAACAGTTTAACACGCAAGTTGCTCACGTAAATTGCATGACATGACTTTATATTACACATTTATCACCTTTCAGTGTTCAGATTGTGCTCGGAATGATTCATGGTTCTTAATCTACTCTGCAGTTTACATGTAGCCTGGTTCAAGGATATCGTGTTTATTATCAATTCATCCGTATCCGTTGGACCCCCAAATTTTGTAATTGTTCACGGGTCCAAATGTATACGTAGTATAAACAAGTTTTCGATTTTTGGTAACTATATTAATGAAAGTTAAAGAATTGAAGGCTACAGTCACAGTGTGGCTGGACTGTTCATTACGGAATGAAGTGAATTCAAGTTGGGGCAGTCATGCTAATTTGTAATCTACAAAGCGTCGGTTAAGGTCCATTTTGACACAAGTCCCAACAATCAAATTGAAGGAAAGGCTCGGCTCCACAATGCGCCTTCACCGACGAAATGTAGATCCCTATGCACAACATCAAAAATGGCAAAAACACTTCTTTCGTTTTTACATTTGTCAGGGGTGCATACCTGCGTCCTGTCAGAGAAAACGGAAGCGACAAGATTAATTATAGAATCGAGGGAGCTTGTTACTTGTTAGTGTTGTTGCCGTACTTAGTGGTTAGATATGTGGAAAGTTATAGCTTAAGATGAAAATAGTTAAGAAGTTTTAAACACAATGAATAAAAATGTGCACTCTGCTCCACTGTAAAAGTTAAAATATGCCAGTGGCCATAGGTACGGGCTCACTGAACATACCTACGTCCCACTGTGAATGGAAGGAATGGGAAAATGCTTAATTACTTAGGAAGATTGGATAGTGCCGCTATCTGCATCTGCATATGGAGCATAAAGGGATCCACAAGGGAAAAGGGAAGAACAATATAATTATGAGTCATTTCAATTTCCTTACACGCTATTTCTTTTTACCACCTCAAGGGAACTTAATTTTAGTTTTGTAGTAAATTCTTTGATATGAGCGTCCCAACCTCCCAACATGTATGTACAACATACACCCATGCAGTACAAGGTTCCACCTATTTAACAGAGAAAAAACCGTTTTCATACAGTAATAGTTAGTACACTGTCCTTTGAAGAAAAAAAAGTATAAAAACGGTGAAATGTAAATGCAGAAAAAAAGATATAATGTATTAGGATGATGGGAGTTGGACGCCACATAATTGAGGATTTATGCAGACTTTATGATGTTGGAAAAGCCCAACTTCTCCTAATCAGCCTAAAATGTCTTGGTTGGTTAACTCCCGCTTTCTCCCAAGTCCCAGCATACAAAACTAAAAGTAGTCAGCAAACCAGCCGACGGACCGACGGACAGACCAGGCATCCAAGCATATATTATGTACACTAGACTATAGTATGCCTACTAGGGGGCCTTTCAACTATAATGTCATAGGAATTACTTTTTTGAAATATGTAAATACTATGCTAAAGCTTTTTTGGAAAGTTTAAATCAGTTTTTGCGTTGTTTGAAAAGTGTATTATCATGTTTGCCACACTTTGAGAATGCTTAAATATATTTTTGCATTTTTAAAAAAAGTGTAATATCATGCTTGGCACTCTTTCAAAAAGCTGAAATTTAGTTTTGCAATTTTTGAAAAGTGTAAACAGCATGCAGGACCAGCTTTACGCTCTTTTAAAAAGCTAAAATCTAACTACATTTTTTGAAAAAGTGTCATATAGTATTGTTATACTTTTTGAAAACATTATTTTCATGTTTTTACCTTTTTTAAAGCTCTTTTCCAATCAAAATTGTATGACGTCAAATTTGTAAGGCTCCTTAAGGGAGTGTAGTACATTGTACGTAGTTTAAAGTTTTCGGTTCTGGCTTTTTGGGAGTTGGGTATAATCTGAATTCCTTATCTTTCTCATCTCTCTTCTAACAATTTAATGTTGCATACTCCACTTTGTGCCCTTCTCTATTTTGCTTTCTCTTTCTAATGTATAAAATGGCATACTTTTCTTGGTTGTGACTATTGGCGTCCCTCATTACTATTACAGATAGAGATTACAGCTTCTATTCTGTACAGGGCATTGCATTGTACGTACATGCGACTTGCAGTCTGGAATCTCTAATATTTCTGTTCCATTCCCATTGTATTCCACTGCACTGACTGCCCAGTCGTCGTCCTGGTCTCTTATTTAATTTCGTCGTTGCATTGAGACAAAACATCCTCCGGTCCCAGTCCATCTGTACATATGGTGGCACGGTGACGGCCGGCACTATACCATCCAAGGTCCCAGTTTCTTGAGACGCAAGATCTGACGATTCGGCTGTGTCTGGGATAGAATGCCCTATGCATTACGAAATTACGATTGCGATTAGTCCCAGATCATGGTACTTAACTTTAGATAAATACTTTCTTATTCCAGCTGCGACAAGTTGAATTATTGGGGGGAGACACATGTCAGTGTCTCCATAATAAATTCTCTACTAAAGAATACCAGTACTATAGAATTACCATTGGGTACAGCTACCCTCCAGTTTGAATTACAGTAAGGTACTTACAGATCGTCGGTAAAGACGCATAGTGGCGTAGGATCCATACTTCCCCTTAATGTCATTTTGGAGTAAATCCCGATAATCAACTTTTTAGATGCTTTTATAAAAACAAAATACGTACCCCTTTTCCACATTTTTTAAAAAGTGTTAATATGAGTTTGACGCTTTGTAAAAATAGTAAAACTGCCAATTACACTTTTCAAAAGTAGTAACATTGTGGTATTTATACACTTTTCGAAAGTAGCAAAACCGGTATTCAAACTTTTTTAAAAGTACTAACAGTATGGTATATTCACTTTCGAAAATAGTAAAACTGCCAACTGTACTTTTCAAAAGTAGTAAGAATGTGGTATTTACACTTTTCAAAGGTATTAAAACTGCCAATTACACTTTTCGAGAGTATTTAAACCTGAATTTACACTTTTTCAAAAGTAGTAAAACTTGTATTCAAGCTTTTTAAATGAGGTAAAGCTAACTAGAATTTTCAAAAGATGTTTAAATGTGTTATATGGAATTTTTGTAAACACGGAGGTAAAAAGTTGATTATTGAGAATGAAGTCAAAATACCATATTAAGGAGATATTTGAGTACTAAAACTGGCGATCACACTTGTATAAACACATTTGTACTTCAAAATAGCATAAATGATGTTCAGCGGAGACCATACCATGATACCATAGTGCGACTTCACTCACGAAACTAGTTTATATTGTCCATACTACGGGTGGGGGGCAGCAAGCGTTTACGTTTACATTTAGTCCAAAACACAGTTGGAATGAGAAACTAACAACAAGTCATGATCATGACACCCCACAAAGAATGTATTCTAAATATTAATTCATTTTTATTATATTTTGGTCTAAATTGCAGTGATGCATCGGAAGGGATTCCGGCGGATTACAGTCCTCAATTGGTGCTTTTATTTTTCTGCACTCAACTGCTCTGTCGAGAGTTACGCAAGTGTAGAAGACTCGTCATGACTCTGCCCGTTGACATGACCTCATACTACGGTAAGTTATTTTCCCCATCAATTCTGTAGTTTGTAGATTTTCCGTGTATTTTCCTTGTAATTCAATAGAATTGAAATTATATTTCACGCGGTCGTACATAAGAACAGAGAGTTACTGCTTGTTAATAGAGCGCTTCAATCCATTCCCTTGATCTCTATTTTAGCTTTGACTTTGTACAGTCAATCAATTCACTAGACTACGATGACCATCAAAACCAAACTAAAAGCGTGTTGTATCCATTTCTCCACCTTTTCTTTGTGCTGGCTCGGGGTGTTTTTAGTTCGGAAACACATAATTAATTAGAGGCTCGTACTCGTACTACATTGTACCATGTTTTGTACTGTAGTACATAATTACTGATAGTGTTCAACTGTGAGCAATTTCGAAAGGAAATCCACTCCATGTACGCCTAGTTATGTATATAACCTATCTAAAAAAAAGAAAAAGCTCTTGGCCACTTCCAGGGGTTTTTGGTTGGGAGTAGCAGCTGGATTTAGATTGAGTACAAATTGAATCGAGTAGTTATTTGGGAGCGATTGAAAGGTGGTGTGGTTGAAAAATAAATTAATCGGTTTAGTCATTAAGGAAGCCAGTTCAGCACCTATACCTATATATAGGTAGTTAGTAAGGTAGGTAGCTATATTTGTTGTGTGGGAACGTGTGAGGTTTGGTTGTTGTTCTGTATGTATTGTATAACTCGTGTGTTCTGGTCTTTGTTCTCCGAAAAAGAAAGGAGTTTGGAGTGGACGGATAGGGAATGAGATGGGGAAGTGGGAAAAATTGTAGTGGACTAGAACAAGTAGGTACATACAGTACATTGTATAGCTGTGCTTATATATATATAGGGTATACTACCTATATATACTATGTGTATCTAGGTCCAGTATGCATACTTTCTAATGCAGCCACTGCAGGTACATTAGATACATAATAGAAGGTCCTTCGTGAGGAATGGAATAAGTCTCAGAGTCTCGTTCAATTCGATTTGCAATCACATTGACCTTTTGGAATGGCAGCCGTCCAAAAAGCCAAATGATGCTCAATTTAGAGAAGTAAACAAAAACGTTGGGAAAGTGGAGAAAGAGAGAGAGAGAGAGAGAGAGGGAAAGTAACTATGACCAGAGCTTCTGCATTCCGTGTTTCTGTGTAGGTAGGTAGCTTGTAAATGTGTCTATAGTAGTTACTTTGTAGTCCGACGGGGAACTTTCTCATTTTTACCTTGTACCAGTAACTGTATCTGTCTGTAGGTATGTACCTAGTTTGCCAGAGTTATATATCAATCTATATCATCTGTAGGCACCCACGAAGCTATTGAGTTGTTCAATTGGAGAATTGGAATCGGACTGTAGATAGGTTGATGGTTGGAAATAAGATGAAACGACAGGGAGACGCACGAAATTCTCCCCATAACACTGAGCACTACACAATAAGCCTCCTGTATCACCGTAGAATTGGGGAAAGTCCAGTTCCAGTGAAAGTAGAAAGGAATTCTTGCCGGACATGTACATAGAAGTAAGTGAATGTGAAACAAAGGGAAAACTAAATTCACTACAATCTATATAATTGTATGCAGTATGCTATAAGGCAGTCGTATGTGCCGTACTTTCTAAATCTAAGGGGCCTTTCAACTATGACGTTAGAGAAATGAATCTTTCTAAATGTTCAAGGGGCACATTTTCTATTTTTTTCAAACTTGCATTTTAGATTTCCTTTTTTTCCAAAACGGGTATGTTATCTAGTTTTGAGCTTTTTAAAACGTTATTATCGTGTAAGGTTATTTAGGTAGTCGACTTTTGACACAAATCGTGTAACGCCATGTTGGAAGGGTTCTTAAATTGTTATACAAAGGAGGCTGCTGTTCTGTATATAGATGGGCACCTGGTACCGGGCCCGGTTCCGGTACAATTGTTTTGGTCCATAGAGTTCTTTTGCTGCCTACTTAATAAATGCTGACTAGTGAGTTTCACCCCAACAACAGATAAAGCAGATTCCATTTTATCGAAGGAACTCAAGGCGGTACCGTGGAGATTGGAGTGTTCAAGACTCTATCTTTCTTTGGACTTTAGAGAAATCAGCCTCGCTTCTTTTGCCCAAAACATTTTCATCTCTTTTCTTTCTTTTTCTCCATCAATCCGTCTATAGATTGCTCTTGACCTCCTTCATTTCCTCAGCTCTTCCCTTTACGTGATGAAAAATTAAATATTCAGTAGAACAACACGAAGAATAAAATACTACTCAATCTTCCTTTTTGTTCTTTTACAAAAAAAAACTTTGTGTTGTGTCTCATAGATTCCTTTGTATTTGTTTTTCCACTTGCCAGTCAATACAATAAAATTTTCTTTTGGCTCAAATTCTGACTTTTGTCTTTCGGCAGTTCTATTGTCAAATTCCACTTTCTATTCCATGCATAAATTTATCATATTCGGTTGTCCTAGGAGCTTCCCCCTCAAACCCCCCGACAGAATCTCAAAATGTGATCGTGAGTGGCGGAAATGGATTTGATATAAAATATTTACAAGTCATTATTTACTTGGTTTTGGTATCTCGTAGTACAGACAGAGCAGTATCGATTATTGACTCGTGGCTTCCGTCCCGTTTCATTTTAAATGAGTCTTTGAATGGGGTGCTCATTTAATAAATTTAATTGGGCCAGGTCTACTGCTCTAGATACATATATGTAAAAGCAGTACAGTTATTTGATATATTCAATGTGTGAATCATAAATATATACGAAAATAAATGAGAAATCTGGCAGATGAAATCGATTGTATCCAAATCTTTTTTGAATAATTAATTTATTGGGGACAGTTTTTCTCATCGGTTTCTCAGGAACTCAAAATTTTGGGGGAAACCCGTCTTTTAAATTGTTTCTTTCCCTTATGTATCATGTAGAATGTGGTCAAGAAAGTTTGTACCTAATTATCTAACAAAGGAATGGGTTGGATATGATTTGGTTGAACTTTGTACGTGAACTGTTTCATTGAACTAAAGGCACTATATTATTCATTGTAGTAAATTGCAAGATATTACCTTCTATTGCAACTTCTCAGTGAAACTGAAATAATGGTTTTGTTTTTCACTGTAAACATGTGCTGTGTCTGTGTACCATATTTAATTCATGTACATTTGATTTGTTTCTTGCAGAGAATAAACCGGGCACATCCAGCTTGGGTAAGTCTAAGGATAAATGTTTTTTTTATTTTGAG
Source organism: Dicyrtoma fusca (assembly GCA_034695205.1). Taxonomy (NCBI): domain Eukaryota; kingdom Metazoa; phylum Arthropoda; class Collembola; order Symphypleona; family Dicyrtomidae; genus Dicyrtoma; species Dicyrtoma fusca. Next base: position 6,521 of record JAQFZC010002223.1, on the reverse strand, counting down.
CTACATATAAACAATAAAGAAATGTATTAAAAAGTTTTGTAATTTCATATTTTGTTACAGTACATTTATGCCTATATATAGTAATTGAGGATATAATTATTGTGTAGGCGGTGTATTATCACAAATCATCCTGTGCAGACAACTAAATCCCGACTTTAACGCGGAGGAGCTCTGCTCCATCGATAAGGACACCGTGGAAATCTCTGACCTTCTCGATGAAATGCAAGAGTTTATGCCCAAGGAGAACACTCAAACTCTTGCTCTGGCTGGTGAAGACGTTTTCTCAAAATGGGCAAGACGTCGACGGAAAAAAACTATGTATCGTAATTTTGGATCTTTATGTTGTGTCTCAAAATCGGGTCGTTTCACTGTATAGCAACTATTATGTAACTATGAGTCTCAACTCTATCTACATATACACCACTATCTCTATCTGTATAACTATGTCTATTACTATTCTACCCACAAAAAAACTATATATCTCTGTAAAACTATCGGTAAACCGAAAACCAAAAACCCAAAACCCAAAACTATGGAAGATGGAAGATATGGATCCCCACATTTATATTTATACGCGAAATGTACAGAGTACAGACTACAGACCTACACTGACATATATACATATATATCTATATATATATATACAAATGCATCCATAACACAATACATACAGACACTCCATACACATATGTACAGCATCCAGAACCACAACGAAAACTGTCCGTATCTTTGTCACAAAGAAATAACAAAAATCTCAGTTTCAGTTCTCAATGTTCGTCATCAGAAGAAGTAGAAGAAGAAGAAGAACCAGAAGAAAAGGAAGAGAAACTCAAGAATAATACATACAACTGATTCTTTTCTTTCCCACTTTCTCCTTTCTTCACCCAAACCCTAAAAAAAACTCTAACTAAATCATAACCACAAATTATATTTCTGTCCCCAACATACAATAGAGGACTTCACCAATATATAATCACTCCCAACTACATGTCAACTTCAGCAATTTCTTCTTCCATCCAATCTTTTGTATCTTCCCCACCACCATCCACTCAAATAGCGATGACCACTTTCCGCCTTTCTTTAGTTTCACTCTCTCTCATTCTAGACACTGCACTGTATAGCCCCGTACTTACAGTATGTATGGAACAAACCCACTCGCTTTTAACTTTTACTGCATTTTCCCGGTCTGTGTTTCCCTTTCGATTTTTCAATGCCAGTATGATATTCTCGTGTAAAGTTCATGTGCCGCTATCTGACTAGTATTCGTTATACCATGTACAAATCAATATCTTTAAATTCCCTGCTCTAATTCTTCCATCTCCATTTTATTTCTATTTATGTTTTTTTTTTCGTTTTAGTGACCGTTTTCGTGTATCTAAACCAATTCCACCAAGTCCATAAAATGCATAAGTACACTTGCAGTGCAGTGCAGTGCAGTGATGCATCGAGAAGCCAAATCAGATCAAGTTCAATGCATAATATACTCACGAAGAAACTCAATGGACTCTCATATATTTATCATCATTTGGAAATTGTATGTTGACAGTGACAGTGACAATGTGACCAACTTCAGTCCACACAAAAAAACAGTAAACATGACACACAGTTTTATTCTCGCTTGGGTGGTCCGCACAGAATAAACTACAAAAAAAGAAACAACTGATCAAGAAAAAAATACAAAATCAAAATCAACTATTAATATAATTATTATACATAATAATATCATATTTCCGTCAAACGCATATTGTAATTTTTTGTAAAAGTATTGTAAATTATAAATTACTTAGCTTTCAGTACATCATCCATATGGGTGGGTGGGTGGGTATAGAGTTATTTTAGGTGTTGATACAGTATATCAATTTTTATTAGTTTTTTCATCATTACATTAAAGTAACATACCTACTCATACTACACACTACATAATTAATACTATGATGTCGTACTACGTATAAATAGCATGCATTCGCGTACAGAGTATGCTTTATAGTTCAAAGGTTATTTATATTTACTTATATTGTATATGTATATATTCATAGTAATAATAATTTGTAAAACACATTCCTTGCCAAAGCAAATTGTTAAGTCTAGTTTAGTTTACGCCGTTAAGAAGTGAAGGTGGGCCTGTTGGGAGAATTACGATGACTAGTTTCAGTTGTTTGGAACTCTTCTTTATTAATTAATTAATAATTAATCTTATTTACAATTATTATTGCTACTTATTATTGTATAGTTACTGATACCACTACTACCCCATAAGCTTTGACTGTAGGTGTAGATAGAATGACAGATTTGCAAACTTTGTAAAAAAAAACGTACAATATTGTTATGCATTATTGATTGTAGTTATTTTATGTGAGACACGACAGGGTGACACATGGCACAACTGTATTAAATTTAAATATTTAAGTAAGTACTGTACATTTATGATTACGGTTCATGATTTAAGCTCTAGCTTTAAAGTAACTAAAAACCGCTTTTTATTGTGGTTTTTTTATCATGGATTAATTTTTAGCCTACTACAGATATTTTGAGCGGTATATGTAAATATTCTAAATATGAACCGATTTTGATTGCAACATACCAAATTATTATTATTGTTATTGTTTCCTACCTCTCCAGTTCCAGCATAAATTAAGACAACGAAAACGATAAAATATTTCATTTCTCTGTAAAGGCTTGAGTCCACTGCATTAAAACTAATTGTAAAGCCAATGATGCGTCCTAATAGTTTATTTATGATGACTATATGAGTGTCTGTACTGCAATTCAAAGTACTACTGTTAAGTATATTATGCTACAAACTAAATCACGTGTTAAGGAACAAAATATGAATCACTATAATATGTAATAGGTACCTATATTATTTCATTATAAGAACAACGTTACCTAGATAGTAACTATCTATATATACATGTAAAGAAGAATATATACTGGTAATTATATATATTATATTATTGAGGCAATACTACATTATATACACACACATACGTCACAATATCTATATATTAATTAAGGATAGAAAAAAGGCTTCACAGAACGAACTATGTACATACATAAAAATAAATAATGTACCTACCCTATAATATACAACTAGGATTACAAGTACTTGCATAAAAGAGTCAGAGAAAGCATATATATATAGTTATATATTATACATAAAGCTACGTACAGTACAGCCATATACTTATATCTAGAAAAAATAGGTAATAATAAAATGTTAAAATTTGCAATGTTATGTAGTGGGATATATTAGCATTATTGTTGAAATATGCTAAAGTTTTAAAATTAGGAGGAATTAAATGAGGATTTCATACATACATAGCATGACTGGATTTATGCGATAAAATGTTATGAATGATGTACTACAGCACTGATTAGTGCTGCAGTGTGTATTTAGAGACAAGCCCTGATGAACGGTGATGATTGATCGGTTGAAGGCATCAAAATTCTATGTTTGTAGTGCCTAATGGTTTCTTTGTTTAGATGAAAAGATATGGATATCATTAAACGCACTGTTGACTGTTGAACAGATAACGGATTGAATGAGCATTTAACAGTATAATATTATATCCAACTTGGTATAGCTATACTACTATAACTATATAGCATATTTATCTTGGTTTAAAAGCAATCAGTGGGGGTTCTAGCTATAGGCAGAGTGGGGAGTCGGGAGCTTCCTACACCAGAAATTCCGAAAATATTTTATCTATACTTTCCTAATTTTTGCCAAATCGTTATGCGAATTATTAAAACTGTTAACGTGCTTTCAAAATTCCCAATTTTTCTTTTAGAACTATTCTAAAAATGGCACTTTGTGAAAGTGAATTTTCAAAATCCTCAGTTTCGTTGAATCAATGTCTTTTAAACTCACAGTTTTTGATAAATAATTTTCAAAATTGACCCCTTTTGTGCAAAAATACCACTTTGAAAGAAGGATCCCTTTTGAAAATGTGATACGGAAAGGAAAATACATCATAGGCAAGTAACATCTTCGGCTGTGCCTACACTTTAAAATGTATGTCTAGAACCGCCACTGATAGCACTAGCAAAAGGAAGTTTTCTTAAGGCTATGCCGTCGTGACTCGTGACGTAATTAATGTAGGAAAAGGAATAAGGAGCTATTATTTGAGAACTGTTTGATTATGATTTAACATTTAATTTTGATACGCAGTGCAAACAAAGACAATCCAGTGAATTTCGATTATGATGATAAAAGTTATGTACGTGTATCATTATTTTATTTCACACTTTACCGTTTAAACACACAAATTTTCTCTGAAGGGTAAATACTTGAGTTGACAAAGAAATATTTATGATATTGTATTTAATTGTACTTATAAATAACTGTCTAAGTAGGTATATTGTATTAAATACTGAAGTAGCACTACCCGTCATCGTATAAGTACATATAATCTTTATATAACGTTACGTACCATTAGACCACTTTTGGTTTGGTTTTTGTGATAGATCTATATATATAAAATAATACACGGCTTTCCTGGTGTGACGGAGAGCGGGTCATTAAAAGCTGTGAGTAGCTTTTATGTATGTACTATCATAGTAGTACATAAATCGTTAAAGTTATTAATCATTGTTATATATTCACTCCGCCGGTACCGCTTCACCGCACCACCGGTACGGGTATACACCATAGCCACACACATGTCTGTAAGTATAAATTATGCTGTAAGGGTAAAATGAATCTATTGTTTAATCAAGCAATTAAGGACAAGGCAATGACAGCAATAATAAATAAATCATGGCATTACTATATAAACGCACGTGTGCAAGTCTACTGCATATAAATTACCTATACACATCGTACCTGTTGGCCACCCATTATTGATTACTCATTCATTATTGAGCTGTTTTCAAACGCCCCGGATAAATTGAAATCATAATTATAATTTATGTGTAGTTCCTGAGGCATATTCAATATTCAACATGAAGCACTAAATTAAACGAGTTATATGCGTATCGCAAATCGCAGGTGAATATAAGCATCATGACAGAAGTCCAGGTCCCGCTTAAAATCATTTTGACGCAGGTTCAACAGTCAACTTTTTACGCTCTCTGTTTACAACAAATACAAATAACGCTTTTAAACATCCTGTCTGCTTCATCCCCATCACTTTGGTCGCGAACAGCGACCAAAGTCTATTTTATAATTTTAAAATCTATTTTATAATAATAATAATTAACACATTGGTTAATTTATTATTTGAAACAACCTACAAACGTCAGTGGCGATTCTTGTAATTTATCGTCGCCAACACATCCTTAAAAAATTCTAGTACCGGTTTACCGCATTTAAAAAAAAGTAAATACCACTGAAAAAGTGCAAATAGGTAGTAATTTTACTAAATTTGAAAAATTGTGAAAAGCAGTTTGATAATTTTTGAAATGTGGCAATGGCAGTTTTGCTGTTTTTGACACATTTCCATTCACAATGCTCTTAAATGGGTTCTGGACTTACTAGTTAAACCACAATGGTGCTTCATTCACGCTGTGAGCATTTTCCGAACATGGGTACAAAGGCATCCATTTCCGGGTAACTGTCGCCTTAATTCACCCCGATTATAAAACGCAACTACAAAATCGTTGATGAATCGACTGACAATCAATTCCCATTAGGAAATGCGAAATTCAACGACTTATAAATGTTTGCTCACAGGCGTTTTAGGCAACCGATTTAATTTAACAAATTGCTTCCACGCGGTGATCTTCAATTCGTGTATGCCAGCTTTACATGTACAAATCTACAACGAGTGCAATGCCAGTCGATTGTAGACGATGCTTTAAGCTAGTCGTCTTTTATGTATGAACATTACATACTACGTCCTTTGAATTTTGGATTGACTTTGTCACACGGTGCGCATTGATTGGACTTGGAATGGAACTTCTTTTGTAGTTTTGTAGTTTCATGTTAATTACTGGGACCAAGAACGGGCTTTTGCCTTTCGTTTAGAGGCACAGGAGGCACACACATAGTTTGCTACTATAAACGATAAACCCTTTGGCTCTTGTAAAATATAGTGCAGTTTAGTGAGTCATCAGTCGCATTTCCCATTGCAATATTGCATGACGGTCTCTCTCATCACTCTCACGAGGACACACTCAAGCTTTTAGCTTTTAATATTGATTTAAACGCTACTCTGGACAGATCGAGATGTTATACACCCGCATTAAATATTGGCTTGGGCGCATTTGGGGAGAGTGAACCCATTTGGGTTCACTTGGGTTTTCTTGGGATAAACCATCTTTTCCCTTTATGAAATGAAGCCCTTTGCCATTCATGAAACTCACAATAGCCAGCATAGGATGTTGCATTTGGGGAGACTTACTGCTTCGCCCAAATGAGCGTGCAGTAATGAAAAATTTCGTTCTCCCCACAAGCAGTGCAGGCTCCGACATGCTCATGCAAGCTTTTACAATACAAGCTGCGTTGTTGCTGTGCAAACGTGTGTGTGTACATACTGAGCTGACGAAGTCGCTCGTCCGTCTGTTTGAATCCCACTTCG
>JAQFZC010002222.1:0-24219 GCA_034695205.1 Dicyrtoma fusca | reverse complement strand
TAAAATTCATATCTACAACTGTATGCAGTGAAGCGACAAAAATGCGTATTTGGATTCTATGATACCAACTATTGTTCTTCATTTCGTTAGTGTATTATTTCCTATTGGCTTACAGCTCGTTTAATCGTCATTTTGTGTCTATTAAATGTCATATTATTTACGTTAAAAAGTGTCACAAACTGTTCTTTAAACAATACTTATTAAAGAAGTAAACATTCTATTTTTTAAATAATCTTTTTATTAATAAACTTTGTTCGCCTAAGTGAGTATACAAATGGGTACAGCAGCCATTTGTATACCCAATCAAACTGAATCGGTCTTTTTAGAAGCGCACGTAAACATTTCAGGTTCCTATGGAGCGTATTTTGTCACAAAAATGTTGATTGTGGTTAGAGTATATGTAGGTACACGTAAATGTGATAAACACTTAAATGTGATAATCAATGATATAATAACGCAAGTGCTAAAATAATCCCAAGGTATTGCGTTATTTCTAACTGGCATCCCATGGGAAGGTTTTCAGAAAACCACAAGACTGCAAGCTCAAGTTGTGCAAATATTTTGTTGTTCAAGTTTATTTTTATAACTTATTGCAATGTATTTTTACGTTTCTGTTCGTAAAGAAAATCATAGAATCAAAGCAAAAATAACCTGTTGTTGTAAAGGACTCCTGCACCCGCGTGACTGGTAAAATTCTGTAACGGATACTTATTCTTGTGAAACTTGAAGCGTATTTGATAGGGATACTGGTTTGGAAGAGCATCGGTGCCTCCAATTACTCGCCCCGTCGTTGACTTGGAACGCCTCTTACAACGTGTCCCAGTTACTTCGACTGATTGACAGCTGACAGGCTCGAACCTTGAACAGCCCGTTATCGTCTTTTCTGTTCGAAAAATCAAGTTTCATTGTCGATGTAAAATTTTTAGTCAAAACCAGGTAAAGCTAGTCAGGACTGCTCTAGTCAATAATATGGGAAGACAAAGAATGTTTTCCCCTAGACAAGTCAAACAGTCAAATCTAGTAACCTATGTTTTAACATAATATGAACTGTCAACATCAATTGCAAGGGTAAAAGGACTCACCAAAATTTTGATTTGAATTTAAAATGAACACAATTGTCACAATTTTAATCCATTAAATTATGTGCGACGTTAGCAAAGTTAACAATTATGTTTGATATCTTTTACAAAAATGCATGTTGCACCTTAAAAAATATGTAAATTGAACAACTCTTCTATTTTAAAATAGTTGAAATAGTGATTAGTATATAAACATAGTACAAGTTCAAGAAACTATGTTTCAATAGAACAGTTGGACGATTTATTAATTTTTTTAAAGTTACAAAATGTAATTTTACACTTTGAAAATGTGCAAAAGACGTTTATTGATGCTGCTTTAAAGTGTGGATACCTACAGTTGCTTGGGATAGCGTCGAATCGAACCACAGTAATAATAGTTTAATTCTTACGACATATATTCCATTTAAAAGCGGTACATTCTCCTCCGCCATAACGGCTTGTTGAAAATAAGCGGGGATTTTTTAGGGGTGGCGAAATCGTTTTTGACTGAGCAAAGGTTGCAGAAGAAGTACATATCGCCTTGGCAAGAGTATCTCGAATACGACCTCTTGATTCTGGCATTTCTGCGGAAACGACTTTTACTACTGAAATATAAGAAGACAAACAGTTATGCATTTTTAAAACGGGTGCTTCATGACAGTGATTTTAATAGTAAAGACATAAACTTACTTGGATTTATGATAAACTGTATTCTAAAGACACAGACTACAAATACTACAAAGTATCTCAAACACATTTTAAAATAAAGTGACAATACTCCGGTTACAGCAAATTTTTGCAGAAATGTTTTGGCCAATTCTACGTGTGAGGACGCGTGTAGACGACTTAATATGATTATAATATAATGTATTCACCACGACAAAAAATTACAATGCACAAACAATGACTAATATATATTGTTCAAATATAATATTATTATATTAAAAGATTTAATTGTTTTATAGTATAGTAAATGTCTGACAGTTTCGTTCTAAACTTGAAGGTCAGTCATTCTTTTGTGTAATTTGTTTTTTATGAATGACGTTTCTTTGTGTTTTGATTAATGAACAATAGCCATTAAATGAGATTCAATTGGCCTGGGTTTATATCTATGTTGCATCTTATATTATCCTGGCATTAAAGTTAAACTGTTCTATTAAAATGTCATAGTAAACACCCTGTAAACACAAATGGCTGTTTTAGCATTCAGTTGTGTCAAATACCGAGCAATTTTCTTTTGCAATTGTTTTTAAAAAAATGGCAGTAGTTACACGAACGAAAACTTTGACACAGAAAATAATTCAAATGGCAGAACAACAGCTTTTGAAGGTCCATAGTATACACTGCTTTACCTTTATTTTGACACCACAATTTATTTTATGGAAACATACGCACTGGGAAACAACTTTTGTGTATTGTTTATAACTTGTGAATATCAATTTAATTAATTAATGATGCAAAAAACAATAAAGTTGGTATAACTACTACAAATACATATTCTGCTATGTCTTAACTACTATGTACTATATGTAGTGTAGTAATGTTTTCATAAATCATCCCTGAAACGTTACACTTTTAATTGCTTAATCCAGCCTGGTGCAAAGATCAAAGGCCACAAGTTAAAGGTTAATGAACCTTCTAAAACTCCATTGCGTCTTTACAATCTTCTGGCACTTCGGGCTCCCCTAGTTCCAAAATTGTGTTAAGAACCTTCACGGTTTCTAGAAGATTTTCCGGGTAAAAGATGCTTTGGTGATCCCCTCGTACTGTGCTCATTCTTATAGGGTTTTCACAGTACTAAAATATTAAAAAAGTCACATTTCAAGGGTCAAAGGTCAAAGTTCAAGGGGCAAATTCAAATACTAGGTCTTAAATTAATGCCCACCTGTTGAAAGTCGTAGTCCTTAGAAGTGGTCAAATTGGATATAACTGACGATTCCGCTTTTATTAAACTCAATTGACCTTTGAACTTTCTGAAATTTGTGGTGGGTTTAAATGTGTAGGCCATGACCCCAAGAGTGACCATTGTTTCATAGAAATATTTGAGCTCAGGCTCCTTTTGGCTATTTAGCTTGTCCTCAATGATGTCGAACAGGCGCCTGCGGTTCTCATTAAGGTCAGTTGGGTGCAAGTTGTCTAAAAACATCTGCCGCCAAAAACATGAATTCGGTATTACGTGTACTATTAAAGATAATTGAAGATTAATGTATTTAAAATCTAGCGCCATTAATTACCGTTCTTTCTTGATCACTGAGACTTATAATACGCTCCACAATATTTAGCAAGGAAGCCATGGGTCGTTGGATATTCGTGTCTTTCGACATTCCAAAGAAACAGTAGCCATCCAAAATTAACAGATTTTCAACCTATGGAAAACATTGTAACTAATATTACCATTTGTATCATAAAACTAATTGGTAAATTGTTAAAAACTTCGAACACCAAATTCAAAAACGTACTTTGTCCTTGTGAATATTTTCCAGCTGGTTTGCAATCTCAAATGCGATACAACCACCAACGGAATAACCAGCTATATTGTAGGGCCCATTTGGTTGAACCAGTTTAAGTTCCTAAATTTAAATTACCCGCCAAATAAATTAGGGCCAACAGTTCAACAGTTTTAAAACGAATGAATAACTTTTGAATTAAAATGGCTGCATCTTTATAATCCCACCTTAACGTATTCCTTGACCATTTCTTCTAACAAAGGAACCTCCACATTTCTTCCAAACCGCTTTCCGCCGGTTTGAAATGCGTAAACTTCCCTCTTCAGTTTTCTAGCCAATCCAGTGAAGGCTGAAGATTGGCCGTCGCCCCCATGCACGATAAATAGAGGGCTTCCTTGGTCACCAGTTGTAGTATTTGCCCCACTTTTTAGTTTTACGAGCCTTTTATCTTCGGGAAGTTCTTCGTAACCTTTGACCCCAACAATACTTTGGCGTGATTTTGTGGATGAATTCTGAGAGCCTTCTGTAGTTTTAGCGTCAAATTGTTCCGGATCACTTGTATTTTTGAGGACATGACCAACGGCCTTGCCCTGCTCAATACTTTTAAGCTCCCCCCAGGTCAACGACCTGATTTTGACCGTAGACATTTGCGTGTCATATTCCCTTTCCAGAAGCTGTTGTAACTCAGTTCCGCTAAGTGAATCAAGTCCAAGGTCAACTAAGGTCATTTCAAGGTCAATGTCCTTTAAGGGCGATTTTATTGAGCACAGTCGGGCCACTGCTTCCGTGAGGCCGATTTTGGTGAGCGATTTACGGTCAGTTTGCTTGTCGCTTACTACCATGGACGAAAACACAGTTTGCGTTGATTGTGGGTTCTGCGCATGTGCGGAGGTTTCACTGCGCATGCTCTGCGCTATAAGTGCGTCGAGAACTTCTAAACATGAACTAATTCTTTGGGGATTCATTCCGTCAAAAACTGCGTCTTCGGCCATGTTTTCAGCTACGTAGCCCACGTCGCCGATGACGCCCCATTGGATAGCCAGCGCATGTAGCCCCGCCCCCTTCCGCGCATGACAAATGTGCTCCATTTGAGAGTTGGCCAGCCCATAGTTTGACTGCCCCGCATTCCCTAGTCCAGCAGAAAGGCTCGAAAAGCAGACAAAGTAGTCCAAATCTGGGCAATGCTTACGGGTCAGTTCGTCCAAATTTTTGGTGATTTCAACTTTTGGGATCGAAACGGCTTCAAACATTTCCGCTGTCTGGTTTTCAATTAAGGCGTCCTTAAGCACCATACCTGAATTGAATATTCCACCAATTGTGTTGGTGCTTGAATAGGTTTTGACAAATTCTGTAGCTTGGTCCAAATTGGATAGATCCGTTTTTGAAACTTGAACTTTTGCTCCAATTTTGGCCCATTTATTTAGACACATTTTCTGGTAGCCCGTAGTAACACCTGATCGGGACATTAAAACTAGGTTCCTTGCCCCGCGGTCAATAAGCCAATTAGCGAGCTCGAGGCCAAAACCGCCAAGGCCACCCACTACTACGTATGTCTTCTTTGGGTCGAAATAACTTCTTGGGATTGCCTTTACTGTCGTAGTTACATTTGACCTGTTGATGACCTCGTTCTGGTTCTCTTTTTGAACCTGTATCAGAACTTTCCCCATATGTTTACCCGCTGCCATATATCTAAAGGCCTCTTCGATCTCTTCTTTTGAAAAGACGCTCCTTTCCAATGGCTTCACGACCCCATTTTGTATACCTTTGCCAACTATTTGAACCAACCTTTCTTTCCCGGGCATTGCACCTGTGAAAAGGGGGACTAAATCCACACCGGAAATATCCACATTTCGGCCTAAATATTCCATGCCGATCGGGCTATTCTTCAAAATGTCGACCTTCCCAATTTCTGAAAAATGACCGCCGATTGCAAGGCAATTTAAACTCGACTTCAGCTTATCTTCGGCTAGTGAATTGAGAATGAAATCAACGCCACGCCCCCTGGTGGCTTCTAGGATTTGCTGTTCAAAGGAAGTGTCGCGGGAATTACAAATATGGCTGTCTTTCAGTGAAGGAAATAGTTGCTTGATGTACTTTCTTTTGTCTGGAGTGCCCACACTAGTGAAAACCTCGCAATTTAAGGAGAGTGCGATGTTTATGGCCGCCTGACCAACGCCGCCAGTGCCACTGTGTATTAAAATGGACTGCCCATTTTGAAATTTACTGCGGTCACAGAGGGCGTAGTACGCAGTGGCATAAACTACGGGCACCGTCGCGGCTTCTTCCAGCGACCAATGGGAAGGCACGTTCCACAACATCGCATTTTGACCTCCTAGCACCGAGAGGGCCAGTGTATTGAAAGCCATGCCCATAACACGTACGCCGTTGTGATCGCGACCAGAAAATTCAAGGCCGATTTGAGTTTCAAATGAGTTGAGGGCGGCGTTTGCGCTCATTGGTAGCTTCGCCGTGGACAGCATAATGTCGCGGAAGTTGAGGGAGGCGTAATTGACGGTGCAGAGTGCGGTGTTTTCATTCAATTTTAGCCGCGATTCGATCCAACGAAGAGAGCTAAGGTCGCCGACGGTGAGGGTGTTAACGCAAGCGTGGTTTACTTCCTTTGTGGGCGTGGTTAAAATATCGCTACTGATAGGTGAGTGCCTGTAGGACCCAAAGGCGCCATTTTTAAAAATGTTCATGACGAGGTCTTTTTCAATAATTTCTGCCAGAAAGGCGTCGGGGTGGTCAAAGTTGAGATGTAACTTTCCTTCGGGGTCAAAAATGCACCGAATTCTATCGCCACCAGGTTCACGCCTAAGGCATTTTACGAGGCCAACAATGCCACTCGTAGTGTTGTTCTGGGAGTAAATGTAGATTTTGTTTTCAAGGTTTTTACCCTCTGATACGTTTGCCATGGCCGATTTTAGTCGTGGCAGCCAATCATACTGCTCGCCGTCAATGCAAATTGTGTTCACTAACTTTGAATCCAATTTATTAGGCAATATCTTCCTCAGCAGAAGAATGCTAGAATTTTCATCAAATCGTTGAGCAACTACACGCAGTCCATTTTCGTTTTCTAAATCGGGCAATTTACTACTTTTAATATTTCGTAATATCAGCCACGATTGGTCCGCTAAAATATTTGAAATCGGCTGCACTAGATCTGTACTATCTAAAATCACTAAATCTGCCACCTTATTTTCCGCGATGATTTCTTCAACAGCATTTTTGGCAACAGTATTTTCTAAAACGGAAGCATCTCTTTCTGCACCTGCTTCGCCTCCATATTTAGTTTTCAATTTTAAAATTTCTGCGTCTGTTGAAATGCTTGTCACGTGCGCTTCATATAGAGGTTGATTTGAAAGTATTTTTGAAATTAGCGGGCGAATGAAATTCTCACTTCTTGTAAAGTTATCACAAATCTGAATTTGTTTTTTTGGGTGATTTTCAAAAAAGATGTCGATGAACGCTGTGAGAGTTCTTTCTATGTCAACGGTTGGCGCTGGCGCGGCATTTTTAATTTCAAAGTAGGGCGCGAATGCATATTCGCCAATGGATAGGTTTCCCTTTTGATTTTTTCTTTGAATTACATGGGCTTTTAATCGACTCACTTGGATGCCAGGGGCAAACGTTTTAGAAATGTGGGTATTATTAGAGACCGGGACGGTGTCTGTGGTAGAAGTTTTTAAATAACCGTAGAGTTCACTTGGATTCAAGGTCAATGACTCCAAACGGACGGGCACAGCGGTTGTACGACAGAGATTATCGTTCATACAAGAAGCTTGCAGTACACCGTCGATAAATGTCGTCCAGTTTCCGGTCCAGGCTACTTCCGCCCATTTACCTGCAAAAAATAAAAGCCACGTGACTTACAACCTCATGGCGGGAAATTTTGAAACATTTAATTTGAATGTTGGTCATTCAATACCTTCAATATCAATTTTTCTTATGCTTCTAAAATCTCCGTTGAAATTGTACCCCCTAATTCTCATTTCCTTATAAATATCTTCCGGTTTCAAATAATTAGATTCCCTCGGCATTTCCGACTTCATTTCTTCTTTATAGAAACTTTCTGGGGAAGTTTCCGGAGTGGAAATCTTTCCCCTGGCAACTGTAGCGTCATTCTCTATGATTTCAAAGGTTCCGTTTCCTCTCTGAAGGGAGAATCTAAGTTGAGTGGGTTTTTCATAATTTAGAAAAATTGCTCGTTCAAAGGAAACATTTTCGAAGGTGACTGGAAGTTTGTTGTAGTTCGTGCCAAGGGAGGCTGCAAAGCTTCGCCATGCAAAGTGAAGGTAGCCAGTGGCGGGAAATACGAGGCGGTCATCTAATTTGTGGCCCTCAAGGTATTTATAAATGCCCTCGTTGAGGTCAATGTTCATCATGCCTTCCACGTATTTCTGTAATTAACCAAAAAGAAACAAAATTTGTGATTTTTTCAAAATTTTGAACTGTAAATTTGTTTTAAAATATTGTAGCAACTTATGTACCTCAGTATTTTCAATTATCGGCACAACCCAATTTTTTTCATGATTCCATTTGATCAGCGAGCTAATATTCGGCGTCTGCGCACTCACTGGGAAATGAACTGGCGCGTATAATTTTGAAAAATCCACATTGACGCCCGCGTTATATAAATCTCCAACAGACGAGAAGAAATGCATTAGCCTATCATTCGACTTCCTTTGCATTGGCGCTAATAGTGTACATGTGCTCGGTAACGAAGTGCGCAGAATCCCTTGAAGCAGCCCCTGTGGCGCAATTTCTACTACAACAGCGTCCTTCGGCACATGCGCAACGGCCTCGTTAAACAAAACCGGGTTTTTGAAATTATTCGCAAAATATTCTGGCGACGCACACTGAGCTAAATTTGTGTCCCATACGGACTCGTGTACACTTGTACTGACCCATTTTCGTGACCTTAGCCTCTGTCCTTGACCTTTGTATATGTCCTTCATGTAGGTCAAATAGAGGTCAGCTGCACTCTGGGTCAACGGACTGTGGGCTGCAACTCGGCAAGAGTTGACTTCTTTCGCAAATATGCCTTCGGCCAGAAGTTCCTGAACGAATTTTGACACGGCTGACTGTGACCCCGAAATAGTGACGCTTTGTGGGCCATTGTGGCATGCGGGAACAATGTCGGGAGGACAGCAACCTTTGACCTCGGTCCACGAGAGGCCAACTGCGGCCATTCCTCCAGGCTGGGATGGCTTCCTTGTTTCTTCGAAAGCGCGACCACGAGCGTCCGCTATTAGCAGCGCTTCTTCTGCGGAGAGGCAGCCGTCGGCGTATCCGCAGAGGATTTCACCAAAAGAGTGGCCAAAGTAGCCCGAAGGACTAATTCCTATGGAAACCATTGTGTCGTACAGGGCAATCTAAATTACAACGTTAAAATTATATTTAAAATCAAAAATCAAAATGTGTGCTGAAATAATTGGTTTCAAAAAATGCGTCTTTGAATGTAAATTACCTGCATGACAGCGATTGCATTAAAAGCATCTCTAATATTTTCAAAAATACTCGTATTTTCCGCCTTTAGTAGGTCATCCAATTGAACACCCGCATTTTTTAAAGTTACGCGGGACTTTTGAACTGATTCTTGAAACACGTCCACTCTCAGCAATTCCTTCCCCATGCCCTGCCATTGGCTTCCCATCCCAGGGAACACCAGCCACGTGGGTTTACCACCGGTGGTCTGTAAATCCACTTTTTCCGCCCTAATGGAACTAACAACAGATCCAGAATCCGTTTTTTCTACGAGACCATACCCTCTAAAGCTATGGCCCGGAATCCGCTCTTTGAACACCTGGTGGAGTAAGCCGTTGAATTCTGGATTTACTGCGCGTGCGCAGGCTGTTTCTAAGCTGTCCTTTAAGCCCTCCTCGGTTTGGCCGGAGAATGGAACCAGAATTGGCAAACTATTTTCATGATTTTGCGAATTTCTTAATGAGGCTTTTGTTTTATTTTCTTGCATAGTGTTGGGCTGTAGAATCACGTGGGCGTTCGTCCCGCCAATCCCAAATGAGCTCACGCCTACAAAGCCCCCGGTGTAAGGGACCTTTTGGCTTACGACCTAAAATTTGTGAGATTTTTTAAAAATTTGTTTTAAAATTTGTATAGGAAAGTAATTGTGTATAAAGTTACCTCTAAGGATCCATCGAATAGATGAGCGGCCCTCTCATTGGGCTCCTTAAAATGCAAATTGGCTGGAATGACGCCCTCCTGGGCTGCAATTAGAACTTTTGCAACGCCACAAAGCCCGGCTGCTGCTTCCCCATGACCCATGTTACTCTTAACAGAGCCGATGTAGAGGGGCTGGGCTCGATTTTTATTTTTACAAAAAACGTTGGAAATCCCTTGAAGCTCCTGTGGGTCCCCAGCAGGGGTGCCGGTCCCATGTGTTTCCAGGTAAAATACGGATCCAGGGTCGATACCAGCCTCATTGTACACCTGTCGGTAGAGATTTTCTTGGGATTTCCCAGATGGACAAAAAATCCCTTCCTTCTTTGCGCCGTCGCAGTTGGAGCGAATGTGCTTGATTGATGCGTAGTTCCGCTTTGCAATGCTCTTCCGCTCGAGGAGCATGGAGACCACCGCTTCACCACGGACGAAGCCCTTTGCTAAAGGAATAGTATCATTTCTTATTAGTATTACAATGATCTATTTATAACTGACTAGAACATTCAATATGCGAGTACGGTAGAAGTATTTTTTAAATACAATGAAGCAATCAACCTTTCACATTTACCACAGCACTTCCCTCGTCAATAAAATATTGATTGTAACTGCAGTTAAGTCTGATTTAAATCGTCACATGCGGACCCACACTGGGGAAAAGCCCTACGCATTTGCGCAGTGCAATTACAGTGCCAATCAACATCCTAATCTAAAGGCGCATGTGCAGAGGAAGCACAGCGCAGTCGCAGAGTCTCGTGAGCTGAACTTCAGCTGCTCGCTTTGTCCCAACCAGTTTTTAACTCGTCAGCACTTGTACTCTCACATGCAAACGCATACTCGGGAAAACCCGTACCAATGCAAATACTGCAAGAAAACGTTTTCACAAAAGGCTCATGCACTTTTCCACGAAAACATCTGTAGCTTGCGTCCGGATGGAATAAAAATTACATAAAACGTTCAAGTGTCAGTACTGTACTACATTCTATTCCCAGCATGGGACGAGAAGCATTCACGAACAAGTTTGCAAAGTGCGTCCAGAAGGCTTAAACATTAAATCTTACAAGTGTCAATGAGTAAGGTTGGTTGGAAAGTTCTTCGGGAAGTGGAATGCAGCGCAAAAAAATTATTTTACTTAGTTATTCCGGGACTGATATGTACAAGCTCATTAAATGTCTCAAAAGTATTCCTTTGTTCTTATACCTATGTCAAAAATTGGTGATCGTTTTTACTTAAATCTTAATAGTTTTACTTAAAAATGAAAGTATGTAAATAACACTAATTCTCAAACGAATATTAACTTAACTGCCTATTTTGATAATAGTGTAAAACACGCTGCAGCACTCATTATTATCTAGTGCCTAAAGCAGTCCTGGTTCAATTTTTTCTCAGACTGGAGAGTGCGTGTAAATTCTGTTATTTCGTAAAGTGTGCTTTGAAAAATATTCATTTTGGTTTCTTAAATCGTAAAAATGCAATTTAATAAAATAAGTTTGCGAATGAATACGTGTTTTGCACTAACAACAGCTTTTTCCGATTTCTCTAAGCTTCACAAAACAACTATTTGAAGTATATATCATATGACATGTTATAGGACGCTTCCTGTATCGAAAAAGCGACATTTGTTAAGCAGTAGCTTGTAAATGAATGCTATACTAGTCCTAAAAAGATTTTAACATGTGCTTTTCAATAATGCCATGAATTACAGAGCAAATTTAATTTTTCAATTATCTCTTTTCAATTGACTAGGACTGGAACATAAAACAACATGTCCATACAACAAGCTTTACTTTACATAGAAATAAAATATCAGGCTTCCACATCTAGCATAGCGCAATTCTCGTCAATAAAATATTGGACTAGTGATATGCAATTGCGAAAACCATGATTGTCTATAATTATTTTATCAATTAATAAGAAACTCATCGTTGCAATATGCTGATACACACGGTTTCAGTTCTGCCCCAACTTTTTGCTAGTCTAGTCAAGTCTAGTTATGTACGTTCAAAATCAAAGGCAGCTAGTCTAGTCTAGTCAAGTCACACTGGTTTCGAGACTTGCCAAGTCTAGTCTAGTCTAGACTAGTCAACACAAAATCTACCCTAGTCAAGACTAGTCTAGTCAACTAGTCAGCTATCCATGATCCATCAGCTTAACATAGAAAGAATCGTGGCTAGTCTAGTCATTTTCGTCTGCGCGAGGGCGGCGATTTCATTTTTTGAGGGCGGCGATGTTCAATTTATTAAATCCTGCTTGAAAGAAATAAGAAATAAGAAAAGGAACTGACACAAAGCTTAGCAATAACTCTGCAAGGGCAAGTTGCAGTGTCCCAGCCATTGCATAATAAACTACAAGATCAGCCATAAACCGTTCAAGTGCGGACTGGACAAAGCGAGACGCAGTGCGCACTTATCAGAGCACATGCGCACACACACAGGAGAGAACTCATACGCCTGCGCATTATGTGACCACAGAAGTGGCAACAGGGCCTGTTTAAATGTTTCCTGTAACCATTCCTGGTGGCAACGCGTAACCTTAAATTGAATGCCTAATTAGTCCACTATTTCCGATTTGGGTTGCCTTACTACTTACTAATTTTTTATCTACTATTTTATACTGTTTACGCTTTGTGTTCAGAATCAATGCTTTCAAAAACTTCATTTAATAAAACCTACTTTTCAGAATCCCTTATTTCGTAAAAAATTCTTCGGAAAGTATTCATTGTGGACTCACCCAACTTCATAAAATCTTGTTTTCTTAAAAAATACAATTTGATGCTTCTTCGTATCGGAGATGTCTGATGTTGCTTCTTCAACGAGGATACTAAATAAATAATTTGAATAATGTGTTCATTACCTGATTTATCAAATGGCCTAGAATCTCCAGAGGGGGACGTGGCCCCAATGGCATCGAAATTATCCGAGTGATGCGAGCAGAGATGAAGACACGTCGCCCCCACAATGGCCCGGTCATACTTCCCACTGAGAATTGCATTCACAGCCGTTTCCATGGTGAAGAGGCTACTTGAGCAGGCCGTGCTGACGATGAGGCTGGTTCCCTTTAAATCCAGCAGGTGGGAGACTTGGTTGGCCTGAAGGCAAATCGGCGTCCCGATCTCAGAATACCCGCCCAATTCCTCTTTCCCGTGCTTAAGGGCCCAGAAACTGTTCGAGTCCGCCCCGTCCGTCCCCACAAACACTGCTGTCTGGGACCCACGAAGGCTCTCGGGATTTATTCCTATTTAATATTATTTTAACAAATTAATAATAATTTTATTTTTATTTTACCTCCATTTATAAATTGCACATACATAGGTAAATCAAACATACCCGCATCCATAATCGTTTCGTAGACCACTTCAGTAAGCTTCCTCAGTGCTGGATCCAAGACTTTCCCCAGTTTTTCCGAAACACCAAAAAAGTCGGCATCAAATTTATCCAAATTATTCATAAAACCGAATCGAAGAGGCAATTTCTTTCCAACCGTAAATCGGGTTTGAGGCACCAACATGTCCTTCCCAGACAGAAGATTTTTCTTGAATTCCTCGATGGACTCAGTTTGGGGGAATCTGCCCGAAATTCCACTTATCACAATTTCATCATTTTCAAAATTACTGGCTCCTGTTCCCTGGCCCTGGCTTTTTTGAGAGGTTGAAGTAGAAAAATATTTCTCAATTCTCTTTTCATTCTCATTTCGAAAGAGTGTGTAGTTTCTTTCATGGCCCTACAGGATTTATTAAAACAAAGCGCATGTTTACAAGCTTAATAATTAAATTTAATTAATTTGTCTGCAATTTAAAAATAATATTATAAATATACATAGTGCAATTTACTTACGTGGGTTTTCAAGCTGTAATTACGAAGTTGAGCCAATCCGTGTCGCTGCATTATGACGATTAATATTACTATCAAAATCTTGAATGCTCGATAATCTTTACCAGATTTTAGTTCACTAATAATGGGGCTGGTCAGTGAACTATTTAGTTAGTGAGATTTTAAAATAATTTTCCTATTATTGCTGAAAATTCTGAATTTATTTTCAATTTTTGAGAACTTTGTAAAGCTGCGAAACTAGCAAAATCCAAAGTAGCGAAGAAATGAATAAATTCCGCTCTACTTTATGGGCTCATTATAATTATTTTTTGGGCATCTACGTCTTCGTCTTCTTCTTCTTCCGAGTAAAATCAGGGAGTGAGACCAGGATTAGATTACATGTGAGATACTGTACCGAAAAGTCGAAATAAAGGAATAATGACTTGAAAAATACTGAAATTATCGTTGAAGGGAATGAAAGGGAGAAGCGCTTCAGTAACTCTTTATAACGGGCAATGCTTACGTCTTCGGCAGAATTCGTCTTTAGCCGTCAATATAAGGTGAAATTTTTTGTGCGTAGACTTTAGGGGCTACACATAATGACGTTAGCAAATGACGCATTTGGGGGGGGGGGGGCATTGCAATGTTAAAAAATGCAAACCTTAGAGAAAACGGGATAAAAATACCGGAAAAGTACAGACTTTATTTACGCATAGCCCTCTAGAGCTTTGGAGCATCGGACATAAAAACAAAAAAGATTGATGGAATTTTAAGTACAAGGATACTCGTAAAAAATACAGCGTTGTTCCCTTTTAAAAACTTTGGTTATTTTGTTTTAATTCGCTTTTTTAGTTTAAAGATATGTTGCCCCTTTTTCAATATCTAAGACTGATAGTGTGATGTAATTCATAGCCGTACCCTCCAGCGTATCATATTTTTAAGGGGGTCTGCATCGTCACTCTTGTAGATATTTCTTGTACATCTTTTAATGTTCTCCTTCCGGCTCAAAGTAGTAAGCAAATAATGGGCTTTATTAAAAATAGTGTATGTTTGTACAATTACTACGTATACGTATAGCTATGTACATGAAATATACAGTTAAAAAAACGATGACAGTCACAGAAGGTCAGAACCGTGAAGTTTTCCGTAACTTTCGTAATGACTGTGTAATTTTCCAAATTATTTAAGGGAAAATTATTAATCTTCAGCCGGATCTACTGCCACTTTTTAGTAGAAACCTCAGAAATATGTACCTCTTACTTAATGCACTACAATCAATTTACCTGCACAAATAAAAAGGTAAAACGTAATTTTTTTTGACATTATTATCATTTTGCCAATTTTGCCCTCATTTACTTGTGCTTTGTTCTTCATATTTTTTGTCATTATCGAGCGATTTATTGTGAGTAAAGTTTGCCTTACAAAGTTTTTGAGGATGAAAAACAGAATAAAATAGTGTACTTATCACGACGCTATTCATAATTCAGTGTCAGGCTTGAAGGGTCATCAATCTGTTATGAATTGTGCATGCAACCTTTGGAATTCCCATGTGTGTCTACTTACTTTTGTTTGAGTGGAAAAAAAAACATGGGAGTCATTTTATGAGGTTGTTAAATACAAAAGCGTTTAACTACATAATAATTATGACTGTGAGGGTAGGTGCATAAATCTTCTATCTCCGTCACGCTCTTGTGTACTGTAGTTAATTGCCCAACGGTTCCGGATTGTTGAGTCCGCCGGTCCCAGTTGGGTCCGTTCAGAACATGTATACTTACTATTAAACATTTTGAGGGACGTTCATAAATTACTTTTGAGGGGTTTAGGGGAAGGGGCTAATTGAAACTGTGCTTGAATTTTTATTTTAAAGTTGAAACTGAATTTATGAACTGCTCTTGGCGGTAACTATCACTGTAGGCTGCTTTAGGCAGAGCAGCTACTAGCCAAAAACGTGTACAAAACCCCTGTATGTACATGGGATAGGATGAAATACGATGATTACTTTATTACTATGATTACTACTTTATTTTATTGAATTTTCATTTATTTATTATTTATATAAGTGTGTGGCAGTAGTCGATGGTTTAAAAACGACGCCAAACTCCAATTCGTAGCAACCCTTAAGCATTAAAGCCATTAAAGGATTAAAAGCACGAATATATATATATATATGAATTTCGTATAAACTCATAAACTAAGTGCCCAGCAGTCTTCGAATCAAACATAATATATATAATACGTTATATACATACTAATACTATGTATGACTTTTTTAAATGTTTGTTTAAAGTGTATCTGCACTTTATTGCAATTAGATGGTACATTCAATTTTCTTGATTATGGATTGAAACCCAACCCGGTTTTCTCTACTGTTCAATAGTAGCTTTGATACGACAACTAATCATTCTAATACTAGCGGCATTAGTAAATCCATAAATCAGGAACCCAGCAAACTTCCAATTACTTTGCAAACCGCATTTTTATAAAAGTTCTTCCAGTTGATTTGTGGCCATGGCTATTGCATTGTCTTGGAATTACCCCATATTTTATATCTTCTTGTTTAAGTCAGGTCAAAAGCTATAAATTCGTTCGTACGGGCTCCAGATTATGGTTCTGTCACGTCGAGCAGCTGCTTATATGAAGACTGGGTTCGTGTGGGGTGAGTTCTTGTATTGCCTGCCATACGAATGGGATGTCGAAGGAAGGAAACCGATTGTGACAAGTTCAAAACACCGATGGACGGGCTGGTGTTGTGCGATTGTAGCGAACTTCCACATACTGGGAAGATACCTCGCTAGAATCTTTACAAATGCCAATGGAGACGAGAGTAGTCTGTCACCCCTGGACCGCCTTCTACTCCTTTACGCGACCTTGGCTCAGTTTGGGGTACTCGCTTTACATATTGCAATTATTATCAAGTACCAGGAAATTCCAAGGCACTTTCAGGCTCTCATCAACTTCTCGTCGTCATTCAAAAGTACGCAAAACCTCTATTTACAATTTTTCAACAACAAAAAAATCAATATAACTTAAATATTATAATATATAAGGCTTACAGGATATGGCGATTCCCGCCCTTTACCTAGAGCTTAATTTTGTAACTTAATTGAGAGTACGCTACTCTAATTCAGGTAATTTCGGAGAACGTGGCTGTGGAAAGGTGCTAAATGGGAAAGAGGATAGTCTGGGAAGGGCAATGGCTTTTGTATACTATACCGGGCTTTTGGTAGGACTCGTCGGAATTCCGGGTTTCGCACTTCTCACTAACAATCCGGTGAGCCTATTCGTGATCTCGAGGGAGAAAATGGAAAACCTTTGGACGCTACCATCTCTAGCAAAAGCCTTTGCAAACGTCATTGTGTTTGGCTATCAAAATCTTGTTCTCTTTTCAACCCTCATGGCTACGGGATTTCCGATTCTCGTTAACTTCTTCATTACTAGTCAAGTACTCCGCCAGCTCAGGTAATTAAATTTAAAAAAAAACAATTTATCGAACAGGAATCACTTACAGATTCCACACTACGCTCGCAATTAGCCACACAAAGGCTTAACGGGGGTGTGTTTCTGTTTAACAGGCCTGGGAATTACAAAAGTGGTTACTTTACGCGGGAGTACCTGCGCTACCCTCGCGCCTCCATCCGCGCCTATCAGTCCCTCGCACTTCTTACGAACCTGGGAAACGACGTCCATTCTTGGCTCGCCTTGGCCATTCACATGATTCACATGATCGCCACCTGCCTTTGCACCTACCTGGCCATTCGTACAGACAACCTGGTTATTCAAACGGCGGCTGCGGTTGGCGCCGCTAACCTCAGCGTCAACTTCTACTTGTACGCCAGCGTGGTCGGGGAACTAAATTCCAACTCGGAGGACCTGCACGAGTCGTGGAAGCAGAGTCGAGTAAGGTTTCGGTCCACTTTTTTTCAAAAGCAATTAAAGTGCCTACGGCCCTTGAGAGTTTACGCCGGTTCCATTTTTTACTTTGACAAATCTATGTATGCCAAGGGACTGAGCTACATTGCAGAGAAAACGGCGGATCTACTCATCACAAACACTTTCTCTAGCTCATTTACTGTCACTAGTGTCACTAGTTAAAATAACAATATCATTGTATTCAGACAGTAAAGCACTATGCCGTATTTTCTACGTATTTTCTGTTTGACAGTAATTATATAGTTAAATACTCAACGTTGTGAGCAATGAAAGTACCGTCAATGATCTATTACTACGCTGCGATCTTTAATTGTACGTGGGGGGTCCGAGGGACTGAATGGAATAATGTGCGGGCGAACTATTAGATTTACGGTACCTACCCATTGGCGGATTCTTATACACAATTAAGTACAGTAGTCTAAGTATTATTATTATTTCTATACGAACAGAGGTTTATTCAGCGAATGAATTAATGATTTTAGCAAAACAAGGAGTTTTACTATCCACCATTAAAACAGTAGTAGGTAATAGTATATTAAATGCATTCCATAATTATAATCAAAGTATGTAGATACACTGCCAAATTAATTTAATTTCATAATAATAATTTATTCATCAAGTCGACTTGGCCACTTGCACCATTCAACATTTAAACTTTTACAAAAAATAAAGTTTCTCTACAGTGTACACATGAGTATAATTTATTACGTCCCTGGGCTAGTAGTAGATTCGAGCCCTTTAAAATAGTATTATAGCAAAACCTAGCCCCAAGGTATTGATTTACTTAGCAAATATTTCTGTTGATAATCGTCATTATATTATATAATTACATAGATTAGTAGTAAGCAAGTAAAGGCCATGGGGACGTATCCCATTGGCCCGTTTATACATAGATTATGTAACTAACCTAGGCAAAACTTGAAACTAATTTAGATATTGCAGTTTGCCGTAGTTACAACAACTTTCCCCCGGAAAGCTTCTCTTTCGGCTTTTTGTGTGTCATCCATCATCCAGTAACGTGATTCCAAAAAACCATTGAGCAAGTATCAAATCAAAAAGCAAGATTATAAAAAGGTGCCTGTCACTCAGATAAATCCGCAGGCTCATCGACGATTCCGGAACCGGAATCTTCTACGTAACCACGTCCTGGTTCAAACTTGAGTTTCAAACGGTTGGATTTTTTGTCTCTGGCCATGAGGTATGAGGTGGGGTCCTTCCAAGATCCGTTACCGTACATGTCAGCAACCATTTCATTCAAATTTCCTTTCTGCCTTGCCCGGAATTTTATTGTGACAGGGATTTGTTGGGAGGCAGGATTTGATTGACTAATCTGGAGTGTTAATGTTTTGAATCCACCTTTTTGTTTGTCATCAATGAGTGCCTTCATCATTTTTCGACGCTTTTCCGGTTGTTCAAAACCCGTGAGTGTGGGAATATTCTCATTGCCACTATCTTCGTTTCCTTCCATCAACAGCTGCTCTACTCTTTCTGTGTAATGTGCACTGTAAAACAACAGTAAAAAGTACGTATGTAGGTACAACGAATTGCTGTATCTATCTATTAGGTACATACCTTAAATTGATGTGTATACACGAAATAAAACTTTGAAAAAAAATAAGCAAATTACGTCGAAATCTTTAAACAGGACGAATACAAGGTTCCAAGGCCGATATCCTTGAGATTCAAATTCACATACGTGCGGTATTGATCCCCAGCAGACTCAACAAGAGCCTAAAAGAATAAAGGAAGTAAACATGGTTTAAAGAATAATGATGGTTGCTGAAATGCATGTATATAAATTCAATAAGGAGGCAACTTAAAGTTGGGATATTTTACCAAAATCAGTTTGTGAGAAACAATTTTTCCGTAAATGAACAAATAAGGCAACTTTGGATTAAAGGCACCATATGCTGATGAATACGAGTTCTTTTCTACTCTCTTTCCCCTGATTTTAATGTGTTTTGTTTTGATTTCAAGTACAGCCACCACAATGAAATGCCCCCACGACATCACCTGTGTCACCTGTTTGTACACATTCACGATTAAATATCAAATCAACGTTAAACATTTTCGGAATTATTTAAGAAAACATACAAGTAATGCTTTACAAAAGTATTTAGTCTACAAAATAACACTTTCAAAAACGTCAAACTAGAAATTACAACTTTCAAAAAGGTCAAAACTAGAAATTACCATTTTCAAAAAGATGTAAAACTAGTAACTAACACTTTCAAAATGATCAAAACTGGAAATTCACACATTCAAAAAGGTCACAACTAGTAACTTACACTTTTAAAAAGACGAAAGCTAGAAATTACTATTTTAAAAAAGATGTAAAACTAGTAACTTACACTTTCAAAAAGGTCAGTACTAGAAATTCAAACACTCAAAAAGGTCAAAACTAATAAAATAATTTACAGCTTTAAAAAGATGTAAAACTAGACATAGGTATTATCGTTTCGAAAATTTCAGCACAGAGTAAATTGTATAAAACAAATATTATTACAAATAATATTTATATAATTTTAAAACCATACCATTTTTGAACCATTGTCCGTTGTAAGTGAATTCACAGCTCTCTTGGCCTTTGCCCTCACATTCTTCCTTACCGCCGAATATTCCTCAGCACTCAATATCAATTGGTCCTCGCTTGGTTCCTCTCGAAATTCGTGACTGGGATCATTGGAATTAATCTTCATTTCGTATCCAGACCACCAAAGCGACTCACGCTTATTGACGCAGTCTAAAAGAACAGAACAAAACCGAAGCATGCATTATTAATGTAGGTACCTTATATCATCAACATCAAGACCAACAATGAAAGGAAACACACAGTCACAGTCAACATTTTTTGGATCGTATTGTTTCTACTATTTCTTATGAATTGCCGTAAACAAATAATTTTGACAATAACATTACGTTTTAGCTGCAAGTTACAAATCAGGTTGTGAAGATATCTCTGCGAATATTGTTCCTGCAAACAGAAAATCACTATCTTACAATCCTTGATTATAACCCTTCAAATTTAAACTGAAAATAATATCATACTTCTCTTTGAAGTAAAAGAATAAAGAATCAATAAATAATACAAATAAAAACAAAAACTAAAAATACCAAAGAATACTTGACCAGCTTGACCACTTGATGTTTCACATTTGCCGAGGGTGACAGATTGTTTCGAGTTCTTGCCAGACCTTCGAATTCGTTCTCAGTAATGTCAGGATAGAATTCCTTCATTCTTCGGATATCATTTTTGACGTAGCTCATTACACTGTTGAACAACTCGGCCCGAAGTGGATGTTCTGTAATCAGAAAGAAGATTGGTCAAGTTAGTCTCAAATATTTATTTAAACTGTTACAGAATGAATGAACACGAACTTACTCATTAAATTCCCATGAAAATTATAACTCGAGCTACCTGTTTTACTTCTATAAACACTGACTTCCTTCTCGACTTTAATTTTCTTTTTCTCATCAATCTTCCGATGCGTACGAATAAAACCCGGGAATCGCTTAAATAATGGTTCTTCTTCGACCTCCTCTTGGTTTCTGCTATTTTCAGCTCCCTCATAAGTTTCATTTGGAGGAAGTTCTTGAACATCATTTACATGGGGATTCTCTGGTTGACTTTGTGCTTGGTTGTCAAATTCATTCTCACTACTACCTGGTGCGTTACTCTGTGCGGGTGAGGCCGAGGGCGACTGAACCGGAACCACTACCACTACCGGTACCGGAGTCGGAGCCGCTGGTTTAGAGAGAGTAAGAGTAGTAGACTCAGGATGACATGCTTCCTTTTTGTTTCTACGGCTCGCCCGAGGCATAGTGCTGCTGTTGACTGTAAATAAGATTAGATGGACCGATGATGGATCCTCTTCCTAAATGTTCAAAGGAATAATCAGCAAAAATACTCAATTAGTTTTGAAGTAGCATAGTTTATAGTATTTTGCATCTTCATATTTGACACTGGCACTGAAAGTTCTATCAGGAGAGCTTTCCAGCCACTAGTTAGGCTATAATATTGTAATTAAATTAGTGGTACCTAATAAAAGTTATAATTTTAATACAGTAACAATTTTACAATTTGAAATTATATGCTACTCAGCTACTGACTGTTGACTGTCAACTGTGGTAGTTTACGGATTATTACGGAATAACGGAATCACAAAGCTAGCTGGCTTTTAAGCTACAAACTTACAAACTATTTTATCAATAAAAAATAACAAGTAATTAGTACCTAGTTATTAAACGACTCACACGAATATAATTTTTTCTTCAATAGTTCTGCGATTTTAACACTGCAACTTTCATTATTGTGATTTAATTTTAATTAGTTCCATAATTATTTAGGCTACAGTTCATGGCGATAATTCAGCCACACAAAGACGGGATTTTTTTTTACTTTTGCACTTCACACGCACTGATCCACTATCCACTGGTCACTGATTTTTATTTTTTTATTACTGATTGATCGATTGTTGATATGATGATTATTGATGATGATGATACTGAAAACTGAAACTGATGAAACTATTACCTTCCCGGGCCCAGCACTGTTCCCGCCAAAAGTACATACAACCGTCGAAGGTGGAATTGCAGCTTAATAAATTCATTTATGTAAGTAGGCAATGGCAAAATGAAACCATTGATTTTGTGTGGAGTTAAAGCAAAAATCGATTAGAGTAATTACTAATTACAATACCTACATAATTATCCGGGGGAGTGATAATTCAAATTGCTTGTCCACAAAATTACCTACTTGTGTTCAAAATTCCCGATATTGTGTCAATATTGTTAATGTACTACAATCTACAATATTGGAACACAATTAAAACAAAGCCATGCATAATAATAATAGTAATCATAATAATCACTGGGCGGTGTCAAAAAATGAAAAAAGGCTTTGCTGCAAGCTGTATACAACTACTTAGTTTCATTGGGTTTGGGTTTTCTGTATTAGATATAGCAAACTATGATCAGACTTAGTGTTAGTGTGACATGGTTAAACAATGACGATGACGAACTAAACTACAATTTATTGAAAATATAACATTAAAGGATTAAAGCATGTAGGTATATGTTTCGTAAACTCATGAGCATATATAAGAGCCTGGAAGTCTTCCAAGTTATTTACATCGTCGCTTAAGAAGCAAAATGATGAAATGGATCATTATTTCGATGAAATGTTGGCTCAAAGCGAAGTGATATATATGTACATATCTACCTACCTACATCATTTTGCTTCTCAAGGGTCTCAAGCCACAATATATAACTATAGGCGGGTACACCTTTCAAATCTTTCTAAATGTTTTTTCAAGTTTTTGTGTTTTTCTTATTTAATCATAAGTAGATACAGATACCATACAGAATATACGTACTATATTCTTGATTATGTATTGTAAACCAATCATATTTTCCTAACCTCCTTCATTTATTCATGAGACTTAATACGTCATAAGGTTTCTTGGCCGATGATATACATAATATAATTGTATAGATGTAATATTTTTATAAAGTTTTTGAATGCTTTCTGTTATCCCTGATTAAATCTTGTGAATATAATATACTATAAATGTGTTGTGAACCGAACCAACCAAGTTTTTTCCAAACTTTTTAAGAGTATATAGCTTTCGTAAGAAATGAACTAGGTTGGCTCTTGTTCTTTGAGGCCTCAATTTAATAGGTCTACTACATTTCACTTGGCAAGAACTAGACAGTTGGAAAAGATTAAATGTCAAATTGCTAGGCGAAAGCTGCCGCAGTATTTGTAAGATCTCTTATTACACTACAGCCAAAGTCAAAAATTAATCGTTGGTATTTCCTCCCGATTATGGTTCTATCAAGTCGAGCGGCTGGTTATATGAAGACTGGGTTTGTGTGGGGCGAGTTTCTGTATTGCCTGCCTTATGAATGGGATGCTGGAGGAAGGAAACCCATTGTGACAAGCTCAAAACTACGGTGGATGGGCTGGTGTTTTGCAATTCTAGTCAACGTCCAAATCCTTGGAAAATACCTCACTAGATACCTTACAAGTTCCAATGAAGATGAGAGTAGTCTTTCACCCCTAGACCGATTTCTACTCCTTTACGTGACCATGGTTCCATTTGGGCTCCTTGCTGTACAAATTACAATTATTCTGAAGCACCAAGAAATTCCAAGGCACTTTCTGGCTCTTCTTAACTTCTCGTCGTCATTCAAAAGTAACAAGGTTTTTTATCAGTAGTTATTAATTATATTTTTCCTGGAGTGCTTAAGTGCATAGAATTTTCGTACCTCAAGTCAGGTTATTATTCTAACACAGGGACCTTCGGAGTACACGGTTGTGGAAAAATGCTCAATGGGAAAGAAGATAAGCTGGGAAAAGCTATGGCTTTTGTATATTATAGCGCGATTTCGGTAGGGCTTGTCATAGTTCCCGGTTTCGCATTTTTCCCTAACAATTCGGTGACTGTTTTTTCGATCTCGAGAAAGGAAATGGAAAACCCTTGGACGCTACCAGTTCTAGCAAAAGCCTTCGCAAACGCCATTGTGTTTGGCTACACCAATCTTGTTTTCTTTTTAACCTTAATGGCCACGGGATTTCCGATACTCGCCAACTTCTTCATGACCAGTCAAGTGCTCCGCCAGCTCAGGTAATTTAATATAAAAATACAAATACGGGAGCAGGAATCACCCACATATTCTACGCGTTACACTTTCAATTAGCCTTAAATAAAAGACATATCCACACCAGTGTGGCTGAGTGGTGCAAGGTAGCACGTCCTCAATGTGGCTACAGTGGGGTACAGCGGTTCAATTCCG
>JAQFZC010002221.1:0-24219 GCA_034695205.1 Dicyrtoma fusca | reverse complement strand
TAAGTTTTGCAGTTTAATGTAGCTTCGCTAGGTAACGTTGTTGTCGCAACCCATCGGGTTGCAAATCAGCTAGTTTTTACATATTTTTTGAAAGATGCAAAATGTCGTCATTGCAGGATTTAAAAAAGGCGCAAAAAAGTCATATTTTCATGAGATTGAAAAGGTACAGACTTACCTTACTACTTACCTTTTTTAAATCGATGTAACTTTCCTGCACACTTATTTCTTAAAAGGTACAAAATAACATACTGGCTTATCGTTTTTGAAAAGGTGGAATGTGTCCCGTTTTATTTTTAATCAGATAAAAAATGTCCTTTTTCACAATTATAAACGTACAAAATGCAAGAAGTTGGGGAGTTTGAAACATTCGATTCTAGCATTTGAAAATTGACAAAATAATAATTTTGCTTCTTCTGTAAGAACATGCCTGGTCCTAGAGGCTGGTCGAAGAAATTCAGTGCAGACGTTATATTAACGGAGAGAAAAATGCCGAGGCACATACATACACAGGTATGTGCAGCAATCCGTTTAATACATCAGTGGTATACTCTGCTATTGCATTGGTATTTGGTACAAGTGTAGGGAACGTTCTAAATGTTGCCTCTTTTCGGTCTATAGGCTCCACTGCTCTCCGTGTCTGTCGTCTCTGCAATGGTAATGGATGGGAAGTGGAAGGGAAAGGGAGGAAAAAATAAATGTGATCTCCTGTCCCTGTCCACACGATCATTCTATTAAACAGGCAGTCAAGTATGGATGAAAAATCAATTACTTTCAAAGCCCTTTCAACAAACTATCCTTACAAGAAGTTGAGTGCCTCTGATAAATGACTCCCTACTATTAATTTTATTATAATATCAATTTTTTCTAACTTGATCCATATTCTTACCTTTCCTGGGTCAGAGTCAAAGAAGTTGAGGGGAAATGAAGGAAAGGTCATACATATTATGTGTTACTAAAAATAAAAATGTTTATACGTATAATATGTAGGTAGGTACGTAGGCACTTATATTTTTTTAACTGAACTGATTTAGCTACAGACTACCGTAAATCTCCCATTTAGTTCCAATAAAGATACACTTTTGAAAAAAACAAAATATGAATATGTTATGTTGAATCTTTTCGAAACGGTCAAATATCTAGATTAACATCTTTTTAAAAATACTAATTTCTTGTTTTGACCTTTTTGAAAGTACTAGTTGCTGTTTTAAATGTTTTAGAAAATGTTAATTTCTAGTTTTGAACGTTTTGAAAATGCTGATTTCTAGTTTTGACCTGATTGAAAATGTTAATTTCTACTTTTAACCTTTTTGAAAAGTTATTTTCTAG
Source organism: Dicyrtoma fusca (assembly GCA_034695205.1). Lineage (NCBI taxonomy): Eukaryota > Metazoa > Arthropoda > Collembola > Symphypleona > Dicyrtomidae > Dicyrtoma > Dicyrtoma fusca. The sequence goes on along the minus strand of JAQFZC010002221.1, from coordinate 22,893 downwards.
TTTTGCGTCATTTACAAGGGCTAATTCCCAGTTTACTGTTTTTGAAAAAGTTAATTTCTAGTTTTGAACTTTTTTGAAAAGTTATGTAGTTCTTCTTCTTCTAGTTTTGACCTAATTGAAAACGCTAATTTGTATAAAAAACAATTTTGTAAAACATTTCCATGGCAACCCAGTTCCGAATAGGTTAAAGAAAGACCGGTAGAAATAACATGTGGGCATGCCGCTCTTTAGTCTAAAGATGTAAAAGTGTGTAGGTATTATTTTAGTTGGATGCAAACAAAACAGAAATCCTGTAGAAATGGAAATGTGGTCATAAAATAGAATCGGAGCTGTAGCCTAATTTCTAGGAAGCGAGAAAGAAGAAAGGACTGAAAGGTTGACACTGCGAAAGCTTTAAACTAAACTCTGGCACACAAACAGCAGGGCGGCCGTGTGCGTGTGTTCTACATGTACGTTTACATTAGCATATAAATTGTGTCCGGTTACAAAGATATCAGTATTTTCACACTCACAACCTCTCTAGTTTCCATATCATGGGTGAAGAAGAAGAAGTGGATGGATCAGATGAAAAAGAGCACCAATCCATAATTATTACACACCACATAGAAGCTGGTAAGACGCTGCATTTTTAAAACGTTTGTAGTAGTATAAGGTACCTATATAATTTGATTTATTTTACGTGTTCCACGAATATGTATGAAAATAGGACGTTTTAAACTTTCGAACCGTGCAAGGAAGAGATTTTGCAATTTTTACACTGACAAATTGCAATTACTTGAAAACGTGCTAAACACATTAGTTGGAACTCTCCAAATCCTACAAGCAAAATATTTTAGCTATTTCAAAACCATTGGTATAAAAGTGTAAAAGTTTTTCAAATGCATGCAAATAGTACATTTTGCACCTTTTCAAAAACACGTAATTAGTACATTTTGCACTTTTCAAAAACACGTAATTAGTACATTTTTCACCTTTTCAAAAACACGTAATTAGTACATTTTGCACCTTTTCAAAAACACGTAATTAGTACATTTTGCACCTTTTCAAAAACATGCAAATGGAACATTTTAGACCTTTTCAAAAACACGTAAATTACATTTTGCAACTTTTCAAAAACATGCAAATGGAACATTTTAGGCCTTTTCAAAAACACACAAATACTACATTTTGCACCTTTTTCAGCCAAAAATGAAATTAGCATCAATTTCCAGCATTACTGCAATGGAATTTGCGCCATTTTGTATTAGAACCCATTATATCTCACGTATTTTATCCTAGCTAGTTCAATTCAATCCGCATAGAAATCCACTGTCTCCCTTTCTCTCTCTCTTTCACACGTTGGCTGTCACAGTCCCATTTGCATTTCCTAGAAATCCCCTGCACACCGACAACCGAGCTTCACTTGACTAACATTTAAATACATTGCACTCAGACACTCGCAACATTTGCAACTTTTAATTATTTGCTGTCCTTTCCTTTTAAATTCTACCAATTCTGCACCCCATAGCATTGTACTACAAATAGAATCATAGTGATTCCACATTTACATTACAGTGCCCCCACGCTATACCACAATCATACTATCTGTGCTCACTATTTCCAGCTTCCAGCTGCGTGATGGTGATCTACTGACTTGGGCTGTGTTCTTCTACATGTATGTATTTGTATTCTAATTCTGCATTTATTTCCATGGAAATCTCTACGTGGATTGTATGGCCAGGCAGACAGACACTGAAGTAGAATGGAATGCTGATTGTTTTTTTCCTGAAAATAGCATTAAATTATTATGTATATATGTATACTTTAGGGCAATTTTGTGCTGTATTTTGTACAGCATAATGTACACCTACGTACAGTGGAAAATGATTTAAAAATTAAAATTAAAAAAAAACATTCTAACATGTTTAAGAAAATCATTCTCCAAGAAAAATCAATAAATTCTTTGTTGATCTAGGATTTGGTGAGTCTAGATTTACACTTTTTTTGTGAAAGTGCAAAACATGGTATTTTCACAATTTAAAAAAGTCAGGCCTTGACGTCACATTTGAAAGTATCCATTTTTTATGCCGTTACAAGTCTTTTATTTTCACTTTCCTCCAAAGTATGACATTTCTCTGGGCTATTATCCCAAGCCTTTCCCTGTAAATACTGTCGCGACTAGTATAGTGAGGGAATGAGTGGTTGTGAGTGTGTCTGTCTGCTTCGTCCCAGGAGACAAATGATGCACTCGGGAGATGTGACAAGTGACAAAAACACTGAATATTATGTTTAGAAGAGACGAATACAGATCATATCAGTTTAGCTCACTAAATCAGAATCAGAGTCAAACTCACAAGACGGATGACAGAGGACAGACAGACAGACGAGGCTGACGGATGGGGCACACAGCATTCAGAAAGGATATTCCACGAATAGTAGTACTTACACTTATTCTTCGTCGTATTTCCAGTTCCCTGTTGGCAATGGAATAGGCTTTTGCTCACATTTGGGTTGGAATGTTTTTATAAACACATTGATAGAGCGGATTGTAAGTGCTGTAACCTATTCCAAACTGGGGAACCATGGAAAGAATGCTTTACAAAAGTGTTTAATTCTATAAATTAACTTTTTCAAAACGGTCGAAACTAGTAAATAATACTTTTTCAAAACGGTCAAAACTAGTAAATAGCACTTTTTAAAAAGAGTCAAAACCAGTAAATAATACTTTTTCAAAACGGTCAAAACTAGTAAATAGCACTTTTTAAAAAGAGTCAAAACCAGTAAATAATACTTTTTCAAAACGGTCAAAACTAATAAATAACACGTTTTCAAAACGATCAAAACTAATAAATAACACGTTTTCAAAACGATCAAAACTAATAAATAACGCGTTTTCAAAACGATCAAAACTAATAAATAACACTTTTTCAAAACGATCAAAACGAGTAAACAATACGTTTTTAAAATGTCAAAAAACTATAAATTCCCGTTTTCAAAAACATACAAAACTTTTTACCGTTTCGAAATGGTTAGGTATTTATAAAGGGCTTCTAATGCGCTCAAAACGCATTTTCTACGATCTTTTGGTGCAATGTAGGTAGTTATAATCTTTACCAACTACCTGCAAACAAAAAGCTAAAGCCTGTGTCAGTCCAGGAAAGACAGTATCTGAATTAAAGTCGCTCTCTTTCCCATCCCTTTTGTCATTTTGGATGAAAGAAAGGAAGCTAAAAAAAATTGAGCAAATACTACAGAGATACCAAAGTAAAAATAAAGATCCCATCGAACTCACTCAAATCCCTCACTTAATATGAAGAAATTAGTTCATTCTTAGCTGTAGACTACTGTATAGTGTATCTCAAGTGAGACACCATCATATTTTTCTATGGAGAGCATGGCAGTGCAGTGCAAAGCAGTGGCAGTGCGGTAATAATAGTAGAATGGAAAGAAAATGGTTGGAATTGGAAAAAGGAACAGTTCAATGGGATTTCCATGTATTTTTCCAGGTGACGAATTCCAACATCAATGAGCCAACCATTTCACTACCCAACGGAACGCACCGCCATGAAATGAAATGTAATGTAATATTATGTAATGGAATATAATGCATTGTGACTGTCGGTGCTTGTAAGGCGGGTTGTGCACAAATTACTTTCGGATTTTTTTTTATTGAAATGTTTTATCAAATCTGTAAAGATCTGTGTTCACCATTTATTTTCCAGTGTCCCAGATGCTTAACATGTTCCCAAACTCTATTTAACGTTGTTGTATAACCTAAATAATCTGTATCTTAGCAAAATTCTGTAACGTATACTGAGTCCGTTGGGCTATCCTCGATGGAGGACAGTGTCATCTTTATTTTGTATAATAAAGTTCGTCTTTCTCTCAGCCAATCAGCCAAGCTGTCCATAGGATCATCCCTATCAAGTGCAAATGTCTCGGAATTCACTTAAATGGAAAGTGAGTGCCCCCTAACGTCATTTGTGGGAGGGCCCTCTCTTGAACAGTTGAATTGATTTGATTGCATCATTGTGGCAGTGGTTGTGATAATGGTTGACGGTAATGCGGCCGGTGAGAGGGACCGGATGAACCTTCCGATCTGCCTTTCCATTTTCCATTCAATTGTACATCTTTTTGTAGTGTTCAATTCATGGTACGCATTGCATTGTACGGAGGAGCTGTGCATAAAAGACGTTTCCATTGGAGGGGATAGCGCTTTTAAGCCTCCATTTATAATACAAACTTACAGTACCAGGACCGGGGGAAGGAGACACACCATCTCTGAAGTATACACACATCATTTATACACAACTCCTAACCGCCTCATTCCAATGGGTTTGTAGAACAGCATAGACTAAGAAGCAAAAGTAGAATTTACAGAATTTTGTAAAGCATATTGTACTGTAAATGGAAGCCACCAATTTTGCACGCTATCAAAGCACGAAATGATTTTTGAAAAATCACGTTGTTATATATATATAATATACATATATATAATTGTAATATAGTGTTCAACTAGCCGATGATATATAGTATACCTATATGAAGGTATTTTTGTCCATCCTGTCATCCCGCAGCCGTGTCGTAAGTCTTTCATCAGCGTTTCCTGACACTCAAAATGCATTGAGGTAAAGTTGCCGCTCTCAATTCAATAGAAGCGCTAGTTGCTTCCCAAGATTCAATCCCTTTGAACTTTCTTTGACCTGCCATTTTGTATGAATATATTTTGTAGCTTCAATTTAACCTCTGACCTTCTGTATGGGATGTACAGTGCACTGTTTAAATGGAAGTACCTACCTACCTACCTATCTACGTACATATCTTTGGGTTTCTGGTTACTACTTTGAAATCAGATCAAATATTAAAGCTAAACCCCTGTGCTGTGTAGTACATAAATGTAATTTGTGAAGTATAAATAGGGAAAGTCAAGTTGTTAACACGGTAATGACTGATGAGGTGTGGGAGGGTAATAAATATGATCGTGTTGATAAATCCATTTTGAAATCACAAAATCTCCTTCCGCTGAAGGTGAAATGAGAATGAGTACAAGGCAGATTACAGACTATTCGTGGGTCCGTGAGGACCATAATGGGGCCTCGCAAATATGAAGTTGGTTAAAAATTTGTCTACACTACTGATGAGGGAAATGCATGACGTAATATTTGTGAGAACTCTAATTGTAATAGCTAAAAGATATAGTAGAGTGGTAGTGGAAGAAGTAGTAAGTGGGGAATTGGGAAATAAGTTTTTTGGAGGAATTAGAATTCATCAGATGACATGGACAGAGGGAGAAGGAGAAGAAGAAGAAAAAGAAAAGGAAGAAGAGTGAGTTTCAAATGAAAAGTTGAGCGAATTTTCTTTCTTTCTTTTACACTTTCACCATAGTGTGGTCCCAGCTCCATTCTCCTCACTGCACTGCAACCCCGTTTCCACAGTGTTCCACTGTCTCACTCTCTCTCTCTCTCTCTCTCTCTCTCTCTCTCTCTATCCGTCTGTCTCTAATAGACTTGAGAATCCTACACCGTTCCTCAGCGACCATTAGCCCAGAGTTGATCCTTTCATCATTGCATTGGGAAGTCGGTCTACTTGGAGAAGAAAGAGAAATGCTGGCATTGGTGTTCCATGTGGCTTCCTTTCCCCAAAACGTTAGATTTGGATTTTGGCTTTGGCTTTTGCCTTGACTTGACTCGAATGGACTTGACATCGCATTTATACATACTCAAATCTGTACAGTGAGAGTCTCTCACTTTTACTACTTACTACCACTTTCACCCTACTCTGTCGTCCCTTCATCATACACCGTACGACTCCAATTAGTCACCCAGAAAATCAAATATGGAGAAAGTACTTTGTGTGTGTTCAGCTGCAAAATGAGGATTACTTATTACTTATTACTATGCACAGCTTGCTTCTTAATCCTCAATTTGCTCGTCATTTGAAACAAAGATTTATTAACAGTTTTTATTTTCCCTGTTTGAAAAGGTGCTTACCCAATACCCATGCAAATATTAGCGTAATGAAAAACCCATTTTTACAATTTGCATTTAAAATAGTGCCAGTAGTGGTCGAGTCATCAATTATTTTGTCTAAAAATAAACGTGTAGATGTAGATTTGACATTTTTGATGTCAAATCAGCAACATCTGCAAATCCAAGATGGATAGGCGGATGTAAACGTCAAATCTTCATCCAAATGTTACTTCTGCACCTTTAATTTTAGAGAAAATTAGTGGCGATTCGACCACTGATGTGTGTGTGTAACAAGTTTTTAAAAACTTGGCTTTAGAATTTGAGATACATCGATGCATTTTTTAAAAGGGCATTTAAACCAAAATGACCTTGTTACATAACACATCCTTGTTACAACGAGGCATTTAAAAAAGTTCATTACATTATGAAAGAAAGTTTTTTAGAGCAGTTGTTACATAAATGTTTACATTTTCAAAATTGTAGTTTCGCAGTTATGCTGCCGAAACCGATGTTTTTAAAAACGTGCGTTGTACATATGACACGAGTGATTGAAATTTTTGAAAGCGTTTTTTGAACACACATGCTTATCAAAAGCTCCTTGAAAAATTGTATTATAATATAAAATGGGGATGCTGCAGTCTTTGGCCACACTACCAGTGCAGTGGCGCTATTACAAATATATTGTTATATGGGATTTAATCATTATTTTATCTTAGTGAGGGAAATAAAGCGAGGATTGACGGTGCACGGACATAGTACTCCATAGTTCACTATTTTGCGCTTGAATTCCTTTCCTTGGTTCCTTTTTTATTTGTACTACTGCTGGGTAGTTCCTATCAGAGCTTCTCTTGAAGGGAATGATGAGTCTCTGGGGTCCCATCAATGAACAACCGTGAAAGTTGCAAGTTGCACAACTACTTCTACTCACTAGTACACAGGACTGGGTGTTGGACTTGAAGCTGAACACACTACGGAACTCCACCGTTCTGGGTGCCTCCATTCGTGTACGTAATATGTACTTGTGAGAGATGGAAACTGTACTGTTACTGCTCTACTTTGGAATTTTGGATTATCTGTATTGGTTCAACTTGGACATTGGATGCGCCTCTTTGATTTCCTTGTGAATTAGCTTTGAACTGTAACTTTTCTCCCACAACTCCGTGTGTGTCATGGCTTGGCTTTGTAGTTTACTGTATCTTCGTCAGTACTCAAAATATATTACAGTCTGGTCTGGCTGACCTGATCCATAAAGAATTTGATACACGGAAATGCCCGGGCTTTCCAGGTGTTTCTAATTCACAACTTTACTTTCCTTTTGAAAAGGAAAGAAATTGACAGAAAAGCAAAGTAATGCAAATATGAGGGACAAGATGTCAACGTAATACTGAGAACTATACTGTGCAAAAGACAAAATGTGAGAGATATTACACACTTTCTCCATTTAATTTTTAACAAATATTACAAGTTACGAGTTAACAAAACGTTTTGGCACATACCACTTTTACACATGTTTAAAAAAATGTAAATAACAGCTTAACAACTTTTCAAAGTGTAACCAGTTTATATGTCACAAGGGCATTCAGAGGACTGCCTCTGCCTATGCATAGGTCCTATGTTTACACACAACAGCGAACAAAGATAACGGAAAGCGCGAGATTTTTGTGAGTGGACCTTATTGTGGAATTAGCTGGTGTGGGAAAATCACTATTTTATTCAAAATTAATATAAAATGATTAATTCAACCAAACTAATTATCAAAATAAAAATATGATTTAAAATAAATGCAGAAAATGCATTCATGGGAAACTTGCAGGATAGTTTACCTATAGCTCTTATGTAAATGTTGTATTTCTGTATTGCCATTAACTATCTGAATGAAATTCGGGTTACTGTTGATAATTATAAAATACCTATTTGCTAAAAATAGAAAAGCGCTTGTTTTGCCCTTGCGGTCTCATCAGTATGACGAAAATATACAGAGAAGTACTTAAGCTCAAGGAAATTCTCCGAAAATTTCTAAACTTTGTGAGTGGTTTATTGCAAACAATAATTAATTGTGAGAAAACTGTTCGCTAGATTAATTCCAAAAGTTACACAGCACCTTACACAATAAACGCCGATTGCATGCGTGTCTAGCGTTAGCCAAGACAGTCCCATACATACCAAGCATTAGAAAATCAGAAAACCATGTCAATAGACGCTACAAGGTATATAATATATGTACGTAGTACAAGCTTAGTGTCTTGTATGACGGAGCTAATGTAGTATTCAAAGCGTTTTCTATATAAGACTAGTAGAGGCTACAAATATATGCAACGATTTTCTAAAAATACGGGTGTTGGTAAATAATTACTCTTGAAATGTCAATACTTCCTAAAGTAGAATGCATGCCATTCCTCTTACAAAAATATTCATACCTACACGCATTAGAAATATAATTATTATTACCAAATATAAATATTATTATTAAATCCCAGAGCTATTAAAAACTCCTTCTCTAAGCTTTCAAGATTTCTCTTCTAGTAAGTCGTCTACACTATTTTGGCCATATTGTTTTCTTCCGTCCTCGGAATAAGTAACAATGGGAGAAAGAGCATTATAACATGTAATAAGTGTAATAAAAAAAATCCATGTAGATGTAGTGCTTTGACTCTTTAAATACAGGAAGCATGCCAATGAGATGATAAATGAAGTATCAGAATCAAGCGTTTATACTGAAAGGAAGAAGAAAAAAAGGAAGACACGGAGAAAGGGGGAGAGGATTGCATTAGTGAAAGCAATTTAATAACGGATATTGAACACTGAACTGACGATGAGGAAAAATCTTGTTGGTTGGATATACTCTATATATGTACAGAGCACAATGAAATTATTATGTGCAGATCCTTTTTTATGCGTAAATAAATTCGAACGACTCGTGAGATTATACGTATAATTATGTATGCAGGAGCCGAACGTTTGTGTATGTAGTAAGATTATAGGTATATATGTATATATCTTTGTCACTGTCTTCTAAGTATGTATGTATCACACAGTACCGTATTTAGCTGTAAGCAAATAATTTTATTACACTTGTCAATTTAGCAATCGCTCCAATTTATGTTTATTTATTAAGCCAAATTATCAAAAATATCGTTAAAAATAAGTTTCAAAATCACTTTTATTAAAAAAAAGTACTTTTTCAAAAGGCTACATTTTTAGTTAAAACAGTAATTTTGTTTATATTAAAATTGTATTAAAATTGTTAAACAAATCAAAACAATAAATTCGTCTTTCACTCTTGCTTTCTCTTGAAGGTTTTATTAAAAGTGCATTTCAAATTGGGACACTTTAATTAATTATAATTGCAATTTTAAAACTAAATCAAAAATTGGTTTGTTTTCTTACTTTACGTTCGGCTTCTTTGAAAGTATATGTATGTACATACTTATAAAAGGGCATAATTACAACAACTGTTGTTTAGGCCTGCTAGAAAACAGAATACGTCTAGCACCGCCACTGCTTTCTTAAATGCATACCTAGTAGGTGTAAGTATGTATAGAATCGAAAATCGTCGAAAAGTGTCCATTGAGAATTGAGTAGGATGAAAGGGAATAATTCTTCTTTCTTTTTTCGGCTTTCTCTCTCTCTCTCTCTTGACTTCCTTTTATATTTTTTTGTCTCAAGTTTCATCTTACAATAGCATGTCATGCCCTGCCATCCCATTCAGCACCGCTATGCACTACTTGTCCCATGTCGTCATATTAAAAAAAGCAAGGAGTCAAATGAACTCTAACTGAAGGAAAAAAATTTAACTTTGCTACCAGTAGTAGCACCGCCACAGAGCAGAGTCAGAGTGTTGTGTGGCTATGCCAGCGCAGTGGAGTAGATAGAAGGAAAGGGTGTGGGAAAGAGACGAGAAAGAGAAAGAAAAGATGCCAAAGAGAATATAAAGAATAAGAATGATAAAGTTATTTCCACCTTTCTTCACATCCACCAAGAATTCAAGAATTCAGACATTCAAGAACCCAGGAAACTTCTTATCGGAGCCTCATTCTCATTTCCCCGCTTTCCCTACACCTCCCAGGCTTCATTATATACCACTATATTAGAATCGACTATTACAGCTCTGTTAAAACTTATAAGTATGTAGGTGCATACGTCGGCTGAGTGCATGAGATGCAGAATGTACTAGCCCCATTTGTTGCAAGTCAAATTGTAAAATGTCCTTTGCATGCTTTTGACAGGCTTAAAAACCTCTTGCTTACTTTCAAAAATACAAGCTTGAGTTTACATAATATTTAAATGAAAAGGCAAAATGTGTATAATCTATGTACATGATTTTAAAACGGTGAAGGGTGAAAATTTTCAAAATTTTTGTTTTTCAAGTTTTAAAATGTCCTTTTTCTTTTAAAAACTGCAAAAGTCACTATTGAGGGCATGCATAGTCACAAATACACGATGTACAATACATGTTTTTAAAAGTTGCAAAATGTCTTATTTGTTTTTTTTTGCTAGAAGCTTGAAAATGTCATTTGTGTGTTTTTAAATCTACCGGTTTTTAAAAACTTTTAAACTATTTACATGGGTTCAAGTAGCTGATAAATGTCCGGTTTGCACACGTCTTCAAAAGCAGTTTTCAATATTTTTTTATCCGTTTTGAAAAACCCAGTATGGTCTACTACTCTTGTGCTTTGTATAGTGCAAAATATCCTATTTATGTACATACTACATGTTTTGCAAGGCTGGAAAATGTTTCACTTACTTTTATTAAAAAGGGCGCCACTTATCCCATATCGTATTTACGCTATTTATACTTTTCTGAAAAGTGGAAATTTTACCGCGTTTACCCTTTAAAAAGACGCCAAATGTAAGATAGTATGTATCCACTTAATCATCTACTTTCATTGTTATCTGCATATTTCTAACTGGCAAATATTTCTCTTTGCACTTTCAACGATGATATTTGTATTGGGTTGCCAATGTATGCCCACAGATATAAGGGTAAGACTTCACGCTCTGCCGATAGGCTTCTAACCATCTGTGTATTCATGGATACAGCATACCTACAAGAGAATCTCACATTACATGGCGTTACAAACTATTACTCTGTGCTCCTAATGCTTGTAGCTATACTGATAGCATTATATTTATTATGACAATGTCAGCAAAAGGATTAAGCTGGAAAGTCTAGGAAATTCTATTGTAGAAGAGAGAGAGCTAATGAGCGTAAATAATTAGATTAATTTTTTTGAAATGCAAACTCATTCATTTATGAGCTCCTTTCACTTTATAATGCAGTCATTGCAAAAATTAAAATGAAAAAAAACGCACCAAACTAAACATTTCATTTAAACAAAAAGACCGTTCAAGTGTACACTAGAAATTACCATTACAATAATTATTACAACTTCTACACTCTCAAAATCTTACCGTTTCTCTGTTTTTTTTCTCTCTTACGCCCTTTTTCTTTTCCTAGTGGCTCTGGTCGCCTGGTTCTAGGCATTAACACGTGGTTAAAAATATTTTCTGATTGTTAAAGTGACAAGTGCAGTGCACCGGGGAAACCCCAGACTTAGACATTGTGCTCATACAGGACTTAACGCACCATGCTTGTAGTATTGCAGTAGTGCAGTACAATAAGAGGAATTGAAATGAAATGCAAAATGCAATGTAGCAGAAGAAAGTTCCAGGCACAGCAAAGACACTCCTTTCTTTTGTCTTTCCGCTTACACATCAAATCGTGGATGCATAACATAAAGGAGAAAACAGAGAGGAAACTAAGAGAGATGCTAATGTTATTATAATATACGAGTCGAGCAGTTTAGAATTCAAATTATTCACATTTCAGTCTCCTTCAACATTACAAGAATTTCAAAATTCGAAATTTCTAACTTGAAATTGAAAAATTGTACAACTTCAAAGTGCAAACACACCAACGTCCCAAGTATCACGTAGCAAGGAAAAGAAACTTTCTCCACTCTCGTCGCATACAAGATTACTCATACTACGAAAGCCGGCTTATTGTGTGCATGCAAAGTTTTTAGAAGGAATTGCAATAGCTTCATGCATACGCATTTAGAGTTAGTTTACGTAGATATGCCATTTAAGTGTTTTGTTGCACTTGAAAGTGGGGGCGGGAGAAAGGTAGGTATTTGGATCTGGATTGAATTGCACTTTTCCGATGGGCTCACACAGCCTTTGCCTCTCTCTTGTCTATAGCTGCTGCAGTTTAATCCTAAATTTGAAAATCATAAAGTGTACAAGATGAGAATATTGTGCATTCAGATTGTCTATTCTATTGTGCTTCCCCTTCCCCTTCTTGCCCTTCAAAATCCTAAGATCTTGACGCGAACATGATCTAGGTAGATAGACACTTACATGAAAACTGAATCCGTGCTGAAGAGGCAAAATTTAGATTCGGTTAGGTCTGTACAAGTCATTTCGCTCCTTAAGCCAAGCTATGGAGAAAGTCAACAAAGAGGGGGAGAAAGCACACAAAAATATGAAAAACTTGCCTGATTCTCCCTGAACTATACTATCTCTATCTGCAGATCAGACCCCACTATTAAGGGCACATCAAAGATACAACATGGGAATTTTAAATCAGAAGATACTATCAATATATTTTAAAGGTGCTCCATACCCTAAAGGGAAAGCATTGTTTTCAAAAAACTACGGGTAAGAACTAGATAGCACCTTTTGGTGATAGTTACAATCTACACGAACAATACCAAAAGCGTTAAAATTCCCATGTAATGCCCTTATGTCGGTTGAAGTAAGAGTCGTAGATAGCTTCTTTTGTTGCTAAGACTCTATGACAGAGGGAAAGTAAAATTATAGGTATTGCATGGTATAGATGGATGTACCTTTAACAGACACATGCATGGCTCTGCGTTGACTGAATTAGCATGTGAAAGGATGGGATTGCGTGCGTTTGAATTTGAATTCTAAAAGTAAGAGTAGCTTCTCAACTCAACTCAAGTGAAAATATTAATTAGAATACTTTAGAGGTTTCTGTCTCCATCATATCCACGAAAGATTTCATGTCAAGGGGCGCCCATAAATTACGTTGGCGCTGTTTAGAAAAATAAAATTCTAATAAAAGGTTTGAGTGTTCTAATCAGCTTTGTCTTGGCAAGATTTTGGAATTCATTGGAAAGAAAGCGTATTATGAAAGAGCCCTCTACCAAACCGACCATTTCACTTCTCTTGAACTGACTTTCTCCCCAATGCAATACTCCTACATCCCAATCCTCGAACTAATTAACAATATCTTATCGTAGCCAATCACACCTGAATGGTAATCGTAATTCTATGTCAACTACAGGCAGATAGAACTCAACGGAACTACACTACAATATCCTCCCATCCCCTTACGTCCAACGCACTCCTACTACAGTGACAAAAATAATCTTCAAACTCCAAAGTCAAAACAAGCCACGCGGATCTGTCACAATGTCAGTTGTTAAACACCATTTCGGTCAAAGCGCAAAGGTGCGAACTACACCATCCTCAATGCTGTCTATATCTACAGTCTACAGGATAGTACGTTTGAAGAATAGATTTGTCTTTAAAAAATGGTTGGGCAAAGTTTCTATCTATAGTAAGTTTATATATTTAATTTCTAGGAAGCAATATTCTCTGTCTAAAAAAAATAATGAGGCCGACAGAACCGGAGAAGGTGTGTGCATGATATCACTTCTAGACAGGGCAGTGAAGTGAATTCATACGAGCACGAATACGCACCCAAGTTGATCCAATTGTAAGTTTGAAGCTAAAAGAAGGGAAAGCAGAAGCTGGATTACAATAGTATGTATTTATAGTACTTTATTGATGGCGTAGTAGTGGATACAGGTATAATTCTTGTGACATGATTATAATGATGAAGTGACAGAGTTTAACTTCGTCACAAGTTACTTAAACTTTGTTGAACTGTGCAGGGTGGGGTGGTGGGACGGGATCTGGAATAGTGCATGGACTGCACGAGTGTAAATTAGAACTGGGAAGGCTCATTGTTTTTGAAGAAGGAGTTTCCTCCTTCCATCCATACACTATTAGGCCTCCCTTTTCTGAAAGACTTTCCCCAGCACAGCTTTAGATTTGGCCTTTAAGGCCTACAGTAGTGCATCTATACAGAATAACTACGGGCTATTAATGGACTGTTCGGAATCTTCGAAAGTTATACATACGACAGACCTGGCACCATACAGTTAACTACACCTGCACACTGTACACTAGTAGCAGCATCCAGTAGTCTAGTTATAACCGGATGGTTGTAGTTGTAGGAATAAAATCTACCTAAATATGTTCCGTATTATCTTGCAAACCGTGCTAATTCGTTTTTTAAACATGTTCTACGGTCAAGATTTTTGACAATAGCAAACATACATATCATAACAGTAATTTTGATTTTTTTCAGATGCTTACATAATATTATTTTATGTACTTATATAAGCATCTAGTTAACATTTTGGATTTTTCAGATCTAAAATGATAAAACTTTGCTATTACAAAGCTTAAGTGAAAGGTTTTGCGTTATTTAAAAAAAATAGAAGACTTGGCACTATTTCAGAAGTGTAAGTCGAACATTTTAAACTTCTTCAAAATTGTAAATAGAGAGCTTAGTACTTATTTAAAATGCCGATAAAACAAATTGTGCTTTTAAGAAGTATAAATATGCGTTTTCGCACTTTTAAAAGAAGTGCAATACAAGGTTTTGTACTTCCTTTAGATATGTTTTGCTTTTCGTAAAAAATAGGTTTTACGCTTTTCAAAAACAGAATGTTTTGCTTTTTAGAACGAAAAAAATAATATAAGTTTCGACCTTCTTCAAAAGAGTTTGCGGTAAAACTGAACCTTTTTCAAAACAACAAAATAAACCTTTTTGCTACCTTAAGAAATGCTGTAATAATCGCCTAAAGTCTTAGAAACATTAAATAGGATACAAATCCACCATTTGAAGATTTAAGTAAAAGGTAAATAGCATGTTTTGCAGCAGACAGGGAATAAGGAAGTGCACACATGCCCCATCAGTAATGATACTCATTTCCATTCTTATAAGGCCGAATAAGAGTAGAAGTTTGTAGCATATAGTGCAGCATCCTATGCTGGGTATAAATTAAAGTGTATTGTGACGCAAATTACACTGTTTTATGCACAATAAAGTGTGATTTAGTAATGAGATAAAGTTTCAAGTGCTCATTCCACTTTTCACTCTACCTTCAGATTTCCCATTTAGATCACCAAACGATCCCTTTCTTACTCACTTTACACATTTTCTACGCTCCCTACATACACGGGATTTAAATAAGTGCTAAGTACAAGTCCCTACCACCAACTCTGAAGCAAGACATCAAAAGATACACGCTTGACAAGGCTAACTAACTACGTACGAGCAAACGCCAAATAGGGGGTCTTCCATACATCAGCTCATACCATTTTCGTTGGCATAGATCTTTTTGGAATGGGCCAAACATCTTTTTGCTAGATATAAACTTCTTAAAAATTGCAAACCGGGGTGTTTACTCCTCCCAAGATAGCGAATTGTAATATACACATACATAGGAAAATATAAATTAATACATCCAAAATAAATAAGCAGAACTTGTATGCTACTTTCTCTCTAACTCTAACAACTTTCTCTTTGACGTAATAATTGAGACGCCCCCAGTGCAGCATAAACCTACGCATAATTATTAAACATACTATGTATGTATTTAGCCATGTAGATTTTGTTTTCATTAACGTTCTTAAGCACACCCAAGTCTCTTGTTCGTACCCATGTTCTTTGTTGTAATTGTCTTATCTATCTCTGTCTGTGTTTTGTACTATAAGTGCCTACGTCTGAACGAATAGTTTAATTGCTATTTCAAGATAATAATCTACAGCAAAATAAACGGGGAAATAAGTGGCTGGATTGAATTCCCTAAGTATATTATATTCATTCAATGCTAGCAGGTAAACGCCTGTATTTGCCTATATCATATTGCTTATTAGTTTAATCCGAATTTTATAATTTTATTCAAGCGTCCCATAATTTCTTAATTCTTAGAGTATAGTCTAAAGATTTCCCATTGAGAGGCAGTCTTGGCTAAAATTGAAGGAAGGGGAATAGTAGAAAGTGGAGCGAGCTTTGAACCATGCACCAAAGCTACGTATGTACCTACGTTCAACATAGCAAAGTAAAAGTGAAAGCAGAATTTTGCGAATGAAATGTAGAAGCTTTCTGAGCTTTTGTTTCGAAATGATAAAACCAAAAACCACAATGAATTCACAGAGAAATGAAAATAGTTGGTTGGAATTCAAACTGAGCCAAAAACTTGGCATGATGATGACCGTGATGATATGCATGGGATACTACTTCTTGGAACTGAGAAAAAAAAAGATGACTAACTACTAAAGAAATAAGATTTTCGTTTTCATCAGCTCAGATTCAGATCTTATCCCTATAGTTTAGTGAAAAGTAAGTTGCTTGCAAAATGGTAGATATGCACATAAGCACATACCGAACAATCGCATCGTTACTAGGTACGTTCCACGGATGCAAAATGTTGTATGTCGATTTTTTAAATGCTATATTTTCTTAACACGCTCTAACGCAATTCCCATTTTCCTAAAAACGTAAGTAGCATACTTTGTATCCTTAAAATTCAAAAATTCCCTTGGTAAGGGCTAAAGGAGAAAGCTAAAAAAACGAGTTATAGCCGTCGCAATTGCAGTAATGCTATTACCGTGGATTGTATTGTTTAAAAATATATCGTACCATAATGGCACACACTACATTAGGCCGTATTTGTAACGTAACAAGTTTGGCAATAAGAATATTATAGGACTGACAGTGGAGCAATTATGTATTACACTTGAGAGACAAAATACTTTGTAGATAGAATTGCACTGGGCTGCTTTACTTCAAGGGAACGTTCACAAACGATGCGATGCTTTAAACCATAGTACCTATATGTGTACTTATTTAGTTAATTTTGATGCCTTGTGCACTTGCCTCTATGCACAGCGTACATGATAGGAGAAAGTCTCCCTTCTCCGTTAAAGTAATTTATTGGATGCCCCTTTCTTTTTTTCCTCTTTCGTGCTGTGCAGTGCATTACAAGACCCACTTGTCTTCGTCTCTTTGTCGCTGCCCTCGTCCTCACCCCAAACAATTTTTCAAATTTAAATCCAACTTAAACTTTGCTTATAAATTCTTAAGATATGTTGCAGGCTATTATTTAAGTTGTACATTACATTTCACCAACTTTTTTCCATGCGTCTATTTCTCTTTTCCTTTTTTTAGGGAGGAGGGAACCACGACAAGCTGCGGCAGGCGTACACAGTACAATATCATCTAAAGCTTGAATTAAGGAGCAAAATGACGCAGACTTTGCAATTTGTTACTGAACCAATTACTTTCTCTTTTCTGACTGCTACAAACTAAACTGTCTGATCATTTTAGAAAGGATGCGTTGCCTTTTAATTTTCTTTTTGTCTAGTCCAAAACCAGTTTTTTCTTAAAAAAATGTAAATAAAAGTTTTTAAAATTTCAAAGGTACAAAATGAAAACGAAGCATGTATTTTTTGTTGCATCTAGTATGTAAGGTCATACCACATTTTGTATACTTACAAATTATTTAATATGCCCTATTTCACTTCTTCCCATTAAATTGTGTCTCATCTTATGCTGTCTAGGTAAGAAGAAAAGTAAAAATGTTACCATGCCTGAGTAAAGACGGAGAAAATGAGAGCGAAACCAAAAGAAAGTCGAAAGCGAGACGACGGCGGGCGACTACAACTGTGGGAGAAAGAAAGAATGAAGGAAAGAAACGACGGGGAAAGTTAGGAAAGCATGAAATAAGGAAATCGTACTTCATTCTCTGCGTAGTTTTCTATTACTCTCCACCATATTAAATTCAGTGGCACGGGGAAGCGGAGAAAGTGCAGCCATAGGAACTATAGCATGTATACCCAAACGCATTAAAGTTCTTTAATAGAAAACGCCTTGTAATTTGATGCATGTCTACATGATAATAATAATTTTACAAATAAACATAATGCTAAACCAAAATCACATTATTGCTACTATTATTACTTTCGTTAGTATTATGAACTCGTTCTTTTAAAAGACCAGGGAAAAAAACTTTTACTGAGCCATTTGCCACGCGAGTATGATATAATTTTACGTGCTTATACTGCAATATATAAGTACCACCTCCAAAGTCTATCTACACTTCCAATAACTGCAAGTAGTCATATCTGCAACTTTAAAAACTCACATATAATTTTGAATTATTTATTTAGTTTTAATTCACAATATTCACACCTTTGACATAGCATTAGCAATTAAAAGGGACAAAATTACAATTTGACGACTTTATTGTACATTTTCAATCTAAGACACAGAAGTTGGTGAGTAAAGACTGCAGTGTAAATAACAGCTTCAAATCTACGATAACTGAGTGTGCAGCTTAGTTAAGCATACTACATACATAATAGTATTCATATAGTAATTCAGTAGTTGTATTATAATAATACAACTACTGAATTACTTAAATAGAATGCATAGGCAGTAGCCGTGTATGATGTAATATAGCGTAGTACATGTACACAAAATGACTTTAGAATTGAAAGAGCTCCCAATTGATAAGTAGTGCTAGCCAAGTTCTGAAGAATGTCGAACGAATTGAAAACAAATTCTCTTTAGAAAATTGTTGGTTCGTAAATTTTTAACGAGTTTCATTTCTAGGTCTTATCCATAGATCTAATTGTGTATATTTTTTCTATACTTCTTTACATGTTATTATGTATGCTAGCACTTGATTGAATCCTAAATAGTTTTTCCATGTCCATACTTCCACTTTCCCTTTCACTTTCACAACAAACTTACAACAGTAGAACCAAAACCAATCCCAAACAAACTAATGAAAGTACTTTGTGTGAGGAATCATTCCAGTGTAATGACTGTACTATATTTCATGGGAAAGGGAAAATATATCAGTTCCATTGCAGTTTATGGGTTTTGTGTGTTATATAATGTTTATTTTGACACAAAGCATTTTACAAATATGCTCAAATATACATTTGCTTAACTTTTACTTTCTCCCTTACAAGTTCCAATATTTTTGTTGTGTGCAAAAGGACCTTATTAACATTATTAACTTATGTGTACAGCCATATTTTATAAAATTCTAAACTTTCTATCAATTATGCAATTAACTGTCAAATGATCAAGTTACTGTTGTGATGTAATGGGTACTACGCATAAAACTCTTTGAAGCAACAGGCAGCTAGAAAGCTTGGCCTCCGACCTTATTTTCTGCAAATAACTTGATTTTAAGTGGTAATAAAACTTTATAAGACTATCTGTGACTGTTGTCGTATAGGTAGGTACGTGCATTATTATCAGTATACAAAATTCATTTAGTACGCAGGGAAAGTGAAAGGTGGTTGTTTGAACTGGCGAGTTTCGTATTTTTCGCTTTGAGTATTAAGATTGAAATTGAAAGGAAATATTTTTATCAGCAGATGCAAAGGAAGATTCAAAATTCTGCAATGAGACGTTGTTGCAAGTTTTAGAAGAATATCTACGTATCTATGTGTATAAGCCGGTGCTATGTACGCTTCGATATTAGCATTTGAAGCTTGCAAATTATAACCGTACCTCCTTTCAAAAGAAACTATTCAATACAATCATAATTTATGGGAAAGCCTCCCTTTCTTTCCTTTCTCATTTCTACTGAATAATATTTGGCTAAAAATGAATATCGAAGGGAGTTTGCTTTGCATTGGTTTGGTAAAGCAGAAGCAAATTGTGACAGAGCGGGCAGGCAATACTTCTGTAACATATTTCTTTATAGCGTATATTAAGAAGCAAAATCATGCATTTCAAGTTATTTTGTCATACAAAGTTATATGGATAGCAAAATGGCGTGTTATACTATTAGTTTATTCTATCCCGAAAAAAGATAAAGCTTACTATGTTTTGTTGCAGACGTCTTTTTGTTTGTAATAAATATTGGCAAAATATGCACTATGTAGTTTTGCTCTTTTGCTTCTTATACTACAGTATGTACGCATGCATGTATGTACCCACAAAATTGTCCACAAGTTACGATTAGCCCCTATACAGCTCGCATATCAAGTAGGGCTGCACATCATGGCATGGCATGTAGAGTAGGGGTAGCAGTTGACTGTGCTATAGTATACAATGTTGGTGGTGGTTTTGGTTTTGAGGAAGCTTATACATACATGCAAAATTATCTGTATAGCTAGTGAATACAGAGTAGATACGTACTATAAGGGACTCTGTAGTTGAACAAGGGAAAACTCCAGTAAAACATCATCATAATTTCCATGTGCGAAGAAAAAGTAGACGTGTAGAGAAAATTTATGGCTCATGCCGTGTTCTACCGATTTGTCAGCTCAATCCATTCAATATTTTACACCACACACTTATTACATCAGCATCAGTATCAGTCTCACCATCACCAAGGGGCTTTTCATAAATTAGGTTAAGTTTGCTTTCAATGGGGCTCTCATTTCCAGATTATTAGGTACATAGTTCAAATAGAACGTATAATATATTAGCTATATAGGTATAATGGTTTTGAACACCACCCAACTCGACTCTCCCACGATTATGTTAAAGGTAACTTTTGGACGTCCCCTTCGAGTGAAACCAAGCCAAACCGAGCGAGCCATTCTGTTCCATGTTCCCCTTTTCTGATTTCCCTAATAAATTCTGCCTCATGAAAATACCACACATCTATACCGAGCTCAAAACAAAACTTTCCATTTAATTCATGCGGCGACCCTAAAGGGTGAGGCGAGACTGATCCTGAGTGAAATCTTACAAAATAATTGCCTGGATTTCCTCAAATTTCCCAAACCTATGAAATAATTTATTGGAGCCCACAATTTTCACTTGTATTGGTATTGGTGTTATGTTACTTATTCTACTTTTCTTGAATTAAATATAATTTACGAGCGTTCCTATACAACTATAACTGTTTGGTTTTGTCCTATAAAACTATAGCACATCACACTAGTATGTACACAGGAAAAGCAGACAGTCAACGACTTATTACTCGAGCAGCCCTACAAACTTAGCAAGGCAAAATTGGTTTTTGAAATTCGAGTGTTTTTAAAGGTTGCCTTAAAAACAGAAGAATATTTTTTTTAAAACCAGGTTTTATATGATTATTAAGAAGATATTACTGCGTAAATACAAACCTCGCCGAACCCACATACAAACACATAAAAAAGTGAAAAAGAATTATAAGTAGCTTCAATACAAATTACTTGGTGGGATAAAGCTAAGCAAGTCAGAAGGCGGACTTTGTGAGAGGCTTGAACATGTGTTAATGCTGTAGAGCTTCATGGAAGCTACGTAGGTACATACGTATATACGTATGCGCCTGTTTGTTATGTTAGGAAATGAATTGGATGGTGTAATAATGTGTTACATTTGCACTGGAAATCCTTCTCAATCCACAACAGGAAGAAACTTGGCGTCTCATTCATATGTATGAGTGAGTGAAAGTAAGAGGAACACCATCCACGAGTTACTTGACTTGAACAATTCACTTTATCCCCATTACACAACTTCACTTCAGCCCATCACGTCCATCCATACAGTATCGGTATCCCTGATGGTAAAAGTATATATATGTGGCAAGCCATACGCTACTCCAGATAGCATTGCCTATAGTGTATACTACTTAAATGTATTTAGGTGTATACCATAGTCCAGGATTCGTCTATCCTTCTTATCGCCAGTCGTGTCCATAACTCCGGCTCTAACTCCACGGCCGACCAAATTCCAAACCACAAGACAAGCCAAACTTGTGAGCAGCTTCTCAGAAGACGGATCTCCATTTATGTAATGTACCCAACTGCTACTATTAAATGTACTTTCACCGTGACTCAGCCTCAAGAAGGATATATTCAGGTGAATGGGTAAGCCCATATATTTATACTATGGGGTCTTGCAAATTTGAAGCTAGTATACTTTTACCTAAGCGTTCAAGCAAATTTAGATATACAGTTTGGATTGAGATTGGCAAAACTATATTGACAGTATTAAAATAGCAAAAAGATATGATATTTACTTTCCCTATTAATACATAACATTATACTTACACATCTCAGGCCCAGGTCCTATAGCAGCTATAGCCCATGAAATGCCTATATATACAGATTTTATCATTGGCGTAATAATTGAAAGATCCCTAGCATTGGTATTTCTTCACAAGTCCAAGTCCAAGTATCTCTAAACATTTCCGCTTAGCAATGTTAAACCAGAGCAAACGTTGAAACATACTGGATAAAAGATACGAATACCTTGCATGCCATTCCCAACAAGGGTGGGGGGCATCCATAAAATACCTTTATAGTTTTTGTCACCAGCTTTCACTTTTATATGCAGCGTCCGTAACACAAATTGGCAAGTTGTCACGCACCCAACTTTCCAAACCAAAGCTTATGGACGCCCCCTTCACGTCTACAATGGACTACGCGGATACCATGAAATTCACGTTGAGATCGACATCAAGATCGACGTTGTAACTGCAACTGCTACTTCTATGTTTGGTAGATAGGTGGGTGAGGAGATACATATTTGGATTTGTAACTTTTACTTCCTCTTGTGAGAACCACAAGAATTTTCTCTCAGTATTTTTCTTGAATTCCATACAATTTCCAGACTCATTTCTTGGATACTTTTACTTTTACTTTCTCCCTCCCTTTGCCTGCTCCTTCCCTTTTACTTGGACGCAAGTGGCGTACTATATGCTTTCCCCAACCTTGTCGTCTTTCCTTGAGGGCAGCAACACTGAAGAATATTCAATTGAATTCATGTACCACATAGAGTTTAGACCTGAGTTTATTAGTCAGTTGTAGTTTTCGATTGAAAATGTTCAAGTTGAAATCTATATACATCAGTAGAAAAAACTACAGCCAAACATAATATAGG
>JAQFZC010002220.1:0-24226 GCA_034695205.1 Dicyrtoma fusca | reverse complement strand
GTACCGAACTTCACATTGAGTATATGTCAGATTTCGATTTACATTTGACACTGGGTGAAAAAGGGGGCGACCACATTAATCAGCCGACCACAATTGCAAGCCTTCACCCTATATAAAGAATTTGAATTCAACATAAAAGCAGCTTTACTTTTTGTTCCCAGCCTTTGAATGACGTACGTCTGGTGTAGGTATTATTTGCTCTAAATTTCGTTGGCATGTTTCATATTGTGACGTCGTTTTTAAAATTTTTTTTAACGTTTTCCTGTTTCTAGTCTGCTAGATAAAAACATTTCCACCAACGCAACAACTGGCCTTAGCCAATTTAAAATCCGTCGATAATCTAATTTTAAAACAGTGCGCAGTGTTACTTGTCCAAGGTTTTCGAAATGAAATATGTAACAAGAAATTACACAGGAATCTGAATAATTATGGTGAAAGCCGTTGTTAATAGGTAGCGTATTTTACACAACTACGAAGGTTAGCATGTTCAATTATTCTATGAATTAGTCTGTAATACTTACAACGGTTATTGTTAAAGAAAAGAGAAGTTTATTTGCTTTTTAAACTGAATCGAATTTTTGCTTACATGATATTTCATTGCTCACTACACCAAATCATGACTACCCTCACAGAACATTTAGAGGGTTAAAATAGGACCAATTCGGAAGGACTATGGTTATTTGAAGACCTTAAGTTCCAATTTTGAAGGGAATTCGAATGCTAGTACATATGTATGTACACGCTTTAGCATGAGTATGGCTTGTTACAGTTTATTTGGCTTTCTCAGCTCTAGCCCTACGGAAACGTGGAATGAGTACTTCATGGCGGTAGGTGCTCACAAGCCAAATCCCAAGAATAACAATTACGTCCAGTGTCCAATAAATAGCCATAGCAACATTGCCACCTCCTTCACAAAGTCCAAAGGAAGTGAGACAGAACATGATGACGAAGACCGGATATGCAACGAATTTCCACATTACAACTTTTTTCATGCTTTCCTGAAATCCACAATGAACAGAGCTAATTTATTTTTACGCATTCTTTAACCAAACATAAATGTTTAAAACGCATAAGGGTGGTCTCTAAAGACAGTCGTTGACAATCACGTTACTCGCCTGGTAGATCCCCACAAGGAGTGACGCTCCAGCAACAAAGATCAAAGAAAGGAAAACTGCGACTGCCAAAAGTCCAGACTCAGTTGCAAGAAATAAAGCTGCTTGCTGCATAAATACTTCGTGCCTTTGAGTAGCTTCATTATTTTTATTGATTTGCTCTACAAATGTGTAATACGAACCATTTTTTAGCCTCATTGCAATTGAATAATAAATAAGTCGCACTTTTTACTGAATAATATTTAGAAGTTCGCTAATAAAATCCATTCAAAATGTACCTTTTACCCACTCCACAGTTTCTTCCCTTAGTGGCCCGTGATACCAATAATAATAAAGTCCAAATAGAGCTAAAATACCCACCTGTAGAAAATAAAAGGAATGAATAATCGATTTTGAATGACATTTTAAGTACCTAAATGCGAAATTATTCTTTCACAATTTCTGGAATGTTCAACTCCAATTTTCTCACGATAAAAATGTATCATAAGTTGAACTAATTACTGAAACCAGTTTTATAATTGCATGTCTCTGATTATAATACTACGTGCTATACAGGCCACAGCCGTGGAATATTAAATAAAAAACAATTTCCGTGAAATTCTGCTGATTCATGACTGCATCATTCAGAATTTCCTCTAGTGATCCACGTGTCTACGTAATAAATATATGGCTCGTATTTATAGCAGAACATGTTTTAAAAACTAAAAACTGTATTAGGAATGGAACAGCTGGCAATTTTAGAAATAATTTGTGATTGTTTATGGGTATGTTTTTGTCATGTATTGAACATACAACAACAGTCAAAGCACAATTTTAAATAGTGTAAAAAGCTATTTAAAACATTGGTAATTATTACAATGAAGAACAATATGAATCGCAAAAGGTAGTAATAAAATACCATAGTATTTATTTATCGTTCCAATTGGGTTAACACGTTTTGGAAAATTTCAAGAATGAAATGTTTAGTATAGAATTTTTATATTTCTTAAACACTGACCGTCTGGACCCAGCCTTTGAACAAGGCCCGCCTGGTATAAGTGCGCTCTTGAGCTTCTGTATTTTTCACTGCAGCAATGTAAGCCTTCTTTCTAGCTTCTGCTTGTTTTGTTGTGGATGGTCTGTTTGGCTCCATGGCAATAGATAATTTAATTTATGGTTTAAAAAATTGGCTGAAATACAAAATTTTGGATTCTGAACACACGAGATGAGACTAAATAGGACGCAGGAGCGGACGAACGCGTCGGAGGCAAGGTAGGCTTTCAAGTGGGCTTCTATAGTATTTATGGGCCCAGAGAAGAACTGCACAGGAAATCAAGTTCTGGTTGAAACTGATTTCAGGTATTCCCACAAACATGTGAAGAATCATGTATTTTTTGTAAAAACAAGTGAAACATTTCCAATTAACTATATAGTTAGTACTTATTTAATGCCAGGACAAGTAGAACATAATATGTAGAACACAGCCACACATACATAATCTGAACAATGCAATTGTAAAAATTACATTGTTTGCGTGTAATTGTAAACTTTAAAGTAGACCACTTTTCCGATACAAATACACACAACGGATGAGTACAAAGTTGTAGACAATAAAAATTCATACATAATTGATACCCACCAAGTGCATTATGTATATGATAGTTAAATATTATGTATTCGTATGATCTGCATGTAGCTAATGCTATTTAACGCGAACTATATAAACACCTCCACATTCCCAGTTCAGTAGTGGGAAGGTAGTTCTTGTTTTTGTGAAATTATAGACTTGTAAATAGGTCTAGGATTTTTATTCGCGTAAATAATACCTATATTTAATAGGTGATATACGCTAATGGTGTTTCGTTTGGAGTAATGTGTAACGCTACATCTAAACTTTTACAATATTAAATAATAATGCTGACAAACTTCTGTCAATTTGAAATAAGAGAACCATATGGTACTTCTAAAAAATATATACCTACATACAACGCCAATAAGTCTTTTTATTAACTAAATAAGCTTTTCCCGTATTTATTGAATGATTGAATTCAATAACTAATTGCAGGACAATTTTGGATGTTCACCACAAGCACAAACAGTGTGTTACTTCTCTATTTTATCCATAGACTTTAAGGGGTTTAAAATCCTTTGACCCACCATACCAATCGGGAATGACTTCCAGGGGGAGTCTTCGACGGAGAACGCTCTTCCACTTGGCAGTATTCGTTCCAAAAAACTCTATTCTGTCATAGGCTCTACCAATCATGGGCCGGGCAAGGCTTATTGCCAATTCCGCAACGTAGTTTACTACAGAATTGCATTTTAATATCAAATATAATTTTGAAAACGAATACAAAACCACTGTAATAGTGTAACACTGATAAAGCACTTTTTCAACATCATTTAGTTGTACAATTTAAACGTACCATTTATGGCAATGCATGCACCCACGTGATTGATAATGATGTCCTTGTATCCTTGGAATATTCTGATAATCATAAGTGCAGCTAACATAGAAAAAACAGGAAATTAATAAACTGTAAATAAATATGGGAATTAGCAAACCCATTAAAATTTAAATAAAAGTTCGAAAATAAAAAGAAAGCAAATAGTACTTTTTGGATTGACAACATCATAAATATTCATTCCTTCAAAATCGAGGATGGCAAAGGCCTCAGTAACTTCTACCTCAGACGTGTTTTGAGCTTGGTCTTGGATACTAACAAAGACAAGTTTATATCTCAATAGCAATAATTTTGATTCCGTGGCGTGGTTAAATGGGATAGTTAATTTGCTTACAAAAACTTTAAAAAACAATAAAATTAGAAATGACTGTAATTGCACATACCTCTTAATAACCCGAAGCGCCAGTTGGTTAATGTATTTTTCCATGTCTGGAGAGCCACGGTCATTCAGTTCTCCTAACTCCTTCAAAGGATATTTCCCAAATTCAGCTACCCATACTGTACAATGAAAGTTGATTATAATTTGATAAAATTAATTTCTTTCTTACAAGTAGTATGTATGTTCTACGCATTTGCGTATAAAAATACGATTGTAATTATTTATAAGAAAAATACTCACCAGGTCTCGCTTCGTCGTCATAACCCGCAAGGTAGTAAGGCATTCTTTCCCGGAAGAAAGACGGGGCTTCCCAATTCAACAGGTCCTCTAGCAATTCAGTTGTCGGCACAAGCTGCGTTGAAATATCATAATTAATTATGTATTATATATATATACTATTCTTTCCAAAAACAATCGTGTAGTGATAATAAATGGTTATTACTTTATTTTTCGGTTCCGTTTTAGAATTTGGAGGAGATACAGTAAATGGCTTTGGGGTCACGCCTATGGCCCTTGCTATTGCAGCCAAATTTGATTCAGTTGAACCAATACTATCCTCAGAGTTACTACTGCTCTCAGTGACAGACTGTTCTGTTACTTCTGAAGTCCCTATAGATAATGATATTTGCGCTAATCCTATAACTATAGTTACTAAGAAAAATTTAATTGAAATTTTGACAAACATTTTTGATTTAATATTGCAGTTTAATATTTAGGCTTCAAAAAATTTCCTTTAAGTGGTATGCGGTAGTCGTATATATATATGCTCACAGATCAACGGGCTTTTATTAGACTTTGGCACTACTGAGTTCCGCCGGGGTTTTGACAGCGATCTCGTGTGAATTTAATTTCATGTGGCCAGCCAGTCTTAAGCTACTGGAGGCAGGAGGTGAAGGAAACCATTGGGAGCAAAAAAGAGTTTCATTTTTTGTAAACGTTCAACAATGCAACACCAAGCATGCTCATAAGTAATACATATGTACATATATAGATACTGACTTTACACTCCCAGTCACCCGTCAACTTCGCAGCACAAGGAAAATGCAAAAGTAAAATAAAAAAGGAAGCCTGATTTTCTTTCCTGGAGGCAGGATAGCTAGTCTGTAATTAGTTAATTGCGTATGAGCCCTCCTAATATGTTTGAGTTCTTAAGTGTCGTGCTGAACGTTTTCCAATCCTATTTACATATTATCGTAATATCCTGTGTAAGTTGCTCCATTAACCTTTTAAAAACGAAAATATCTAGTTTGACGCCTTTTGAAAATGTTGTTTCGTAGTTTTGACGCGTTTTAAAAATGTTGTTTCGTAGTTTTGACGCCTTTTAAAAATGTTGTTTCGTAGTTTTGACGCCTTTTAAAAATGTTGTTTCGTAGTTTTGACGCTTTTTAAAAATGTTGTTCCGTAGTTTTGACACTTTTAAAAAATGTTATTGCTAGTTTTGACACTTTTTGAAAATGTTGAGTGCTAGTTTTGACCCTTTTTGAAAACATTAATTCCCGGTTTTGATACTTTTTGAAAATGTTAATTATATACTAGGTTTTTGATCGTTTTAAAAAGTTGATCTGTAGTATAAACACTTTTTTAAAACATGATTTCATGGTTTGCCCGTTCCAAATAGGTTAATAAAACATATACATGCATACAACTAACACAAGTCGGTGAGCATTAGAAACATTGCACAGTACTTTTCAGCTTTATTGCTGTAGAAAACATGATTCGTAACCTAAGGAGCTAAATAATGACAGCCCTTTAATTATGTGAAAAGCATGTAGATGATTAGAGGCAAAACGTTGTATTTTCTTGATTGTTTTTGAAAAGAGCCAATTTGCCTTTTAAGCGACGACACCAAATCATTATTGTGGGCTCCATTTCCCATTTTCCAGGGGGATTCGATCCCCTAATGGTACGCCTGTTGCAAGAACGAATGTGGTTTCTTCTCACGTTTTCGAATAAAGTGTGCAGGTACTAGCAGCTAGTACCTAATCTGAGCAAAACTCTAATACAAATAAAACTTACTCTTCAGTTTACATGGAAGCTATGAACTAACCTATTTCACAATACATACATATCATAATTTACCTCCAATTAAGAGACACGGTGCAATGTGCAATAATCGAATTCTAACTTGTCATACTAGTTTTTGTATCTCGCTTGTTTTTATTGTTATTTCCGCGACGGTGAGAAGTGAGAGGTCCAGTGCAGTGACAGTGGAGTGTAGTGATGTGAATTACATCACGTGCTGTGATGTACTACATCAGAAATGCATTAGCGCAGGTCAGTCATAGTGTGTTATTGTTATGCGTGGTAAAACACACAAACGAGCGAAGTTCATATGATCTAACAATTGTCGGTTAAAATCGATTGACGGCAAAATTGTACCAGAAATGTAAAAATAAAACAAGCAAAGAAATAATTATAGTAATTAAGAGCTCATTTTCTTGTGGTTGGTTGGGTGCTGATATTTGATATAATTACATATATAATATTCACATGTAATAATGCTTTAAAATTGCATATCGTTGTTGAAGAAGCAAAGGGGGCATAATTATACTGCATGTTGGATATTTTCACTTTGCTTTCAATTTTATTTAGATGCAACCGATTGCTCCTTAAGAAGGAGTTATACAAACTACACTTCTTTACCATGTTGAGCCAACATTCTGAGATACGATCGACGATCATAAATTGCGGTCTAAACAAAGGAATGCATGGACAGAAAACAACTGGGGAAAAACTGGTAATTAAATACCTAGTTAAAGCATTATAATTTAAATCACACAATTACGACTCTTTACATACTAAATGACCTTGTATGATTGAGTTATAATGCTTCAAAAGCTATGAAGTGATCGACCTTAGATGTATTATGTAGTTACTATTTGAGTAATGTATGCAAGCGCATTAGCGTGGCTTGGAAAAATACATTCTAAACGTATATGTGCGAACGAAGCTATTTAGCTTAAATTAATTTAATAGATATATTTAAATGCTCTACAATAATTACAAGTAAGGTTCTCAGTTTATCAATTCCACGTCCTTGGAAAGACCACAGATAATAAATTACATGATTATGATTTTTTCATTGATAGTATGGATGAGCCACATTATTTATTTTACTGTCAATTCAATGTTTTCATCATGTCGTATATAATACAATTGAAAAGTTTGCCATGAACTTGGTTCCAACTGAACTTCAAAATAAAAGCAGTTATGAAGGTAATGTTTATATTGTAGGTGCATAAGTTGCGTTGCTGTTATTACTTTTTGTGTCCAATCGTTAAGATTATGGATGTAGGTTACATGATTAAAAATGGCACTCCGTATCTGCAAAATGTGCTAACTATAGTAGTTTTGGTAATTCCAATATTTATAAATCAATTGTGTGTCAAGTGCTCTGAAAATATAACAGTGGCATCCAAATATTTAACATTCACTAATTGTGATGCTTCGCATTTAGGAAAATCCAACAACTGCACTAAGGATCAAATTAATTGTAAAAATATATTACAAAATACAATCAAAATGTATTGATGACTCATCGTCAGTAAATACAAATAAATGTCACATAGTATTCCTAATACAGACTCATGTAATCTAAATAAGTGAGCAATTAATTATTTAATCTGACAGCTAAAGTGCACTTTAACACAATCAAAGTAATAATACACACACGACTGACATAATACAATTTAAAATGAAATCTACTACTGCTACTCATCGTAATAACAGCTTAAGAAAAAAGTTGCTGATTACTAACTGATCATGACAAAAACAAAATACTCCAGCTGTATAATAAATAATTAATAATGCTTCCAAAAATAAAAAGCTGTCAGTTAGTAAACTTCCTTTCTTAACCATTTCCATTAAAAGTGCGAATTTAAAAAATAACGTATTTCAATAAACAAATTCAATTTATTCAAAAGCATACTTTAATTTTTAATCTTTTTCTTTAGGACTTAATAATTTATTAAATTATAATTACATTCAGTTTAGAACCTAACATGGCACTTCGTTGGGCCGCTTTAGCGATCGTTCTGCTTGCAATCGGAGAGAAGTTGGCTGTAGAGTGCTTCAAGCAAGAATTTTGGTTCCATTTGAATGATGAATCCACTATCTACTTTGATCAGCATATATGTATATGCCTTCCTTAGCTGAATACGAAGATATACTTCCTCTAGTAAGGAAGGTTTGCACCAGAGGACAGTAAGCTTATTGTAGTACTAGTAATACATAATCAAACATTTTGTAATCTATTTTTGGTAAAGTTTCTACTATTTAGTGACTTGAATTTAGGTATCAAAAGAAGTTATTACAGTTGTTAGTTACAGTTTTGCAGAATTATTTAAACGCACTTTCTTAGCACTGAGATCTATGGAATTTTTCTGGTGCATTGGATGTGTTCTACACTATGTAAAAACACTTCAATCCTGGCATTGACTTAATTACATTTGAATATTTTTATGATACAGGTGGACGAGTTCCCTCAAACCGTACTACCAATCATGGTTCCACTTCTGGGGCTCAACGGAGAGTTCCGACGTAGTTTGCCAATATATATCATTTAACCCTTACCAATCCGTTAAATCGTTTCGATACTGGGGAGCCAACGATACTGACACGGTGGCTCTTAGTCTCTACACCGGCTTCGGCTATACTGAGGAGGAGTATTTTATAACGGAACAAGCACGAACAGGAATTGATCGAGAGATCGTGACCTTAACAGGAACAGGAAATGCCAGTTGGATGCTCTTTGAAGGGCAGGATTTAGATGGAAATTCCTACTGCATCCAAGTCCCTTAAGAAGGCATGTATTTTGTCTATCATGTTGTAAGTAATCTTAAATTGAGCACCGTTGGCTCAGTCTTCCAAAGCTGTGATTTGCAAGAGATCCAGAAATACAAGCTAGAGAACCATTTGTGATGTGAGAGTATAATATTTATTTAAATTAATATAAAACTTACATGTACAGTCAAAAATAATATGAAAATAACTAGTATAATAAGTTCGACGAAATGCAATTCAAATAAAAATTTAGCCGTAAACTTTAAGGGGTTTAAAGTCTGGAAGTCCGCCGTACCATGGTGGAATAGAGTCTAAAGGCAATCTCCGACGAAGTACAGCCTTCCATTTATCGGCATTAGTTCCATAAACCTCTACTTTATCCCTGACACTCCCAACAACTGGACGTATCATACTCAGAACTAATTCTGCAGCGTAGTTTACTGCGGTTAGAGTTACAAATTAAAAAATAAAAAAATATTCAATATATAGCCTTTACGAATGACGCTGACATGATCCGATCCATCGGTCAACAATTCATTTTGTAAAAAGTTCCAGCACAAGATTGCAAAAAAAGAGATAAATAATGATTTACCGTTAATAATGACACATACTCCCAAACCTTTCACGATCAGGTTTAGGTAAGAATTCAGCATTTTGATAAGAAGCTGCACAACTGAGAATAAATAACAGTCCGCAGTGTCAAAAACTGAACTTACGAGTTTAAACTGAGAAGATATGGATATTGAATAACGAATTCAAAAGTTTTTTTACCTTTTGGATGAGCAATTTGAAATAGGTTAAATCCATCCATATCCACAATGAAAAAGGCATCGTTTACTTCTCTGTCGGTCGTATTCTGTTTTTTTATGCTACACACATTACATTCCAAAGATTCGATTAACAATAATTAAAATAATTTAAACTATTTTCTAAAAGCAATATTTAAAACTTACATACATAAGTAAACACTCGATACATTGTAGTTTAAAAAACAATTATTGTGTAGACCTTTGACTTATTCGAAACGATGCTTGTCTCACGAGTTTCTCGAAGTCGGGTAGTGCTTCTATACCTTTTTCCGCCAGTTCCCGAATGGGAAATGTTCCCAGTTCTGCTATCCACACTGCAATGAATAGAATAATAGAAATATTGTTCATTAAACGCACACAACATAAACAACACTTGATGTCGAATTAATACTGTTGCCCCTGAAGTTACACAGTGGAATAAAAAACTTGCTTACCCGGCCGACCGTCATCGTCAAAGCCCGAATGATAATACCGTAAATTCTTTACGAAAAAGTCTGGCGCTTCCCAAAGCTCCAAATCCCCTGTTACATCACCAGGCTTCAAGATCTTAAAGTGGAACAATAGTAATGCAAATTAGTGGAAAATTAATCTAAAAATATCCGTGGTATTTTTTCAGTAAATATTTATTACTAAAAACTGAAATCGGAAAGTTAGCTGTAAGAACCGTTGCGATTAAACGTGGCACTTAAACTCACCCTATCAAAATTATATTGGTTATTATCAGATAATTTCTCTTTTATCGTCCCTTCATGCAGTTCTCCATCTTCCACCAGTTGTTTATGGACCGAATTTATGTTCAGTGCAATCGTACGGGCAACCAAGGAAAAAATTAAAAAGAAAGTAAAATTCATTTTACTTGAATTTCTTTAGGATGTGGTATCAATTTTACAATGACTAGTGGGCGTGTTTCACACTTTAGATGACTTTGGTTGTCAAATTAGCAATAGCTGTTGTAACAATAAATTGATAATTTTAATAATCGATGCCTGAAGAAGTGATGGAGTGAACAGTTGACAGTGAGGTGTGTCTTTGGAGAGAGAGAGTTCTTCTTGGGAGACAAAGGAGCAGTTTTATACCTTGGCGGGATTGCAGGAAGGAAAGGATAAAATAATGTTATTATTGCCCATATTATTTTTATTAGTTTCGAATTTAGAAAAAAAAAATAATAATCTAAACACATGTAAACAGAAGTGACTATTTAATGAATGTCTAGGTCTGGATGTGCTGAAAAATAATAATTTTTCCATTCAATGATTTTCGTGAAATAACTTTCCGCGTCGGTTGATTTTTTTGTTTTTTGCCATATCTTACTCTATAATTTTGCTATGATTTACATATCTCCATACTTGCCTGCATTGTTAGTTTAATTTAATTTTATGCAGGTACATTTAAAACTATAGCAGTATCAGGTACGAAGCATATTTTTAAACGTATGTATTCCTACATAAATATAATTATTGCTTTACAAGGTTTTGAATGCGTTTTCCTCCATAAATAATAATATTACACAACCAAGTCATTGCTGACTTTTCGAAATGAAGCTCTAACTATACAAGAAAATTTTGAAATGTTGTGAATTGTGATGAATAATTACTTTATCACATCACCAACTTAAAAGGCTACGATAATTTAGTTAGGTATACGTATTTGCACGTATAACTATTTGTCGTTAAATAGCATGCAATATATTTTATTTGCGTCAATCGTAACAAAATAATTTTAAAAAAAAGAAAATGGTTATTCTGGTTTATGAGCTCTACAAAAACTAGTGCAGACATAAGATCGAGACGAACAAAAAACAACTATAAAAACTGGATACATTCAACATTTCACGCAAGCTGATGATTGATGATAAGATAACACTGACTCAGGTGCATGTATGTATTTTATACAATACAACCACGAAATACAACAAAAAGAAGGAAGCTGGAATTTAATTGTTTTTGCCGAATTACACATCAAAATCAAGATTCATTTGACAGTTTATGATTATGTATATGTTTTTAGTTATGTTTGAAAGAAATTAAAATGAAATGCAGTATTTCATACTAAAACAATTGCTCCGGGCGATATTCCTCACCTCACATGCTAAATGGTTCAAAGGCTCAGAACCTACATACATATTATACCTATGTAAAAATTTATAATTTAATAAGTATCCTGGACTAGATATGAACTAAAATGGTGGTTTTAAATAGGTAGATACATACTTTCTTGAGTTTACAGAGATAGTAAATTATGTATAGCTATACAATTGACGTAACACAGTGTAATTTTAACATCCAAACTATTTAAGTTCCAAGACTGTGTTGTTCAAGAAGACAGCTGGGGCAATTACACATAATATGTACACCCATTTTGTTGATTTTAGAACTGTGGTTTTTGGCTCATTGAATGTGTAGTGGTCATGGAGTATTTAATTTATTTTCAATGATTTTGTAACATTCAGCATATAGTCGCTAGTGGTAGAGACGTCACGTGTATCTATTTCAGTAATGCTATATTATAGAAGCAAGTAATTTTTTAAATTAATATCCAAACTCCTTCGAAGGCTTCAAAGCCAAAATTTCAAACAACCGGAGCCAATTTCAAGACCGATCAGTGTAGGGCCAGTTTTGATCCCCGGGTATCATCCTCGTTTTTCCTTTTGCGTTCAACATTCAAAAATCTTGACTTTACAATGCCAACTTTAGGAATCGAGAATTTTTGTCCGGTTACACAAGGTAGTCAAGTACCCATTGACATTAACATTGGTATCATCAACATTAAGCCCTTGTGTGTAGGAATTCCTCAATAAATAGCCTGACGCTTCTGGCTTAATGTCAGAACCAAGAACACAGAACACACATTTTTCTCACCGAGTTTCCATGCCATAATTTAAAGTAATATACGCTTATTTTTTTTTTACAAATAATAATATTTTATAGAAAGTAATACAGTCGCTTACTTATCTATATGGAGTTCTGTGGTAGCAGAGACGTCGGTTGGTGGCTTCGTCAGTATTCTCTGTGCAATATTGACTAATGGAAAATTACTTACTTACTATCTCACACACTCACCGACACAAGTCACACAATTACAATCACAAAAACAACTGGATTTTTACAGGATTCTTCGCTGGCGGATGTTTTAGGGTTTCTTTGTCAAGAAATACAAATAAAAAATACGTACAAAAGGAAACAAAACAAAAACACCGCAAACAACAAAAACAATCTGTGAAAGGGTTTAAATGCAACCAGCATTAAAACCGATTATTTTGTTTATACCATCATCGCAGCGCATCGGTATTCGGTCACCCATGTTTTGCTGTGCTGTTCTCGAACAAAAATACTGTTCTTGATCCGTTGCTGATTAATTGACAATTTTTAATTCTTTGGACATTATTCGAGCAGTCTCTTGTTGGTATCCGAAATTATTCAGGACGCATGGCAGACAACGGAGGATTGACCAATAGACCAAGCATTCGGAATTCGGAGTAGGTCTTAGATATCATACAATTGGCAGTCATAGAAGTAAATACAAAATACGGCCAACAGTACAGTAGTAGCCACCTAAAGATACAGAAGCGGACCACGGACGGACACCGATATTACAGGAGAGACTGAGTGAACCACTGAAGCACAGACACGCCAATTTCACGCTCTGACTAAACCCACTAATTTTACCTTTTATATCAAACAAAAACTCTCACTTGTCTCCTCCTGGCACACACACATAAACGTGAACAGCGTCAAAGCCCAACCGCCAAAACAAGTGGAAAACTTAAGGAATTCCACCCAATAAAAGTGCTGACGCCGCAACTCTACCTCCTCACATATACACTCCAAACCACATCGCCGATCTATCTACCACCTCATGACGGAGCGCAGCCTTGGCAAACTGCTCGTCCCCATCCAGCCAACACGCCCGCACACTCCACAACCTGCATCCTAGTCAAAAAAACGACTACTACCCGACACCCAGCCTCAGCTTCCGCGCCTTCGCCTAGCAAGCCCTCAGCAGCCAAGATCCTTGCAACAGGGAGATCATCCTGTGCCTCACAACTCCACTTTCAACCAACAACACACAAGACACTCACAGCTGATTTGCACTCAACCCCTGCAACCAATTCCACTATGCCGATGTCTAATGAAGAGCTCTTTGAGCAGCTTACGCTCCAAGCTCAGAACACGAAGGAGCACCAATCAAAACAAATCTCCGACCTTGCTACGCTCTGCCAACCAGTGCAAGTGCTGTGCGAAAAAGTGACTAAACTGGAAAAATCTATGGAATGGACAAACAAACAACTGCTACGCAAAACTCTCGTCATTTTTAATCTCCGAGAAACTAAAAGCGAAAAACCCCAAGACACTCTCACTGCTGTCAATGTCTTACTCTCCACCATTGGAATTGATGGATATGAGATTGATTCCGCCAAACGGGTGGGAAGATCTAAACAGAATAAGCCGCGTAGAATTGAATTACAAATGGTAAAAGAGGCAGAACTCCACGAAATCCTACACGCTAAGAAAAATCTCAAAGATAAACCAGAAACCTCCACCACCAGCATCACCAAAGCCCGCACCCCGGAGGAAACTCGACTCCGAAAAATCCTCAACACGGCTGCAGCAGAACTCCAGAAACAAAACCCGGACCACACATACCGAATCATCAACTCTTCCCTCTGCACTACCCACGGCAGCACCAAGAAGGAATACTTTGTGAACAAAAACGACAAAGTGATTGAGAAGACCAGCCACCGTTTTCGTGACTAAAGAGCAGCTCAACCCAATGGACCACCTACTTCACCAGATTCAAACCACGTTAAGTAGTCTTTTTATTCCTAGATTACAATCAGACCTAGAAAATAATTTTAAAACCAATTCTTATACTACTGATAATAGCTACACTAATAATATAAGCATAGATAGAACTAGTACTAACATAATTCATAATACCACCTCTATAGGGCTCCAATACTACAGAATTACCCCAGCTCACGACCCACCCACACCTCCCCCTACATGTCAAACACCGGAAAACAAGAAATAGCATACGTAAACTTCTACATTACCGCCAACCCACCATACATACCCCTACCACTGCACTTAAAACACCCCATGCATCTACATTACTACTCCCCACACATCCACCCAAGACTCATATCAAGACACTCACATTCACACAATGGAATATTAGAGGGGCAAACACACTAATAAACCTAGACCACACGGACCGATTACAGCTAGAGCAAGCACAGTGTATTCTCAATGAAACATGGATAGCGGAGGAAATAGATCCTAAATTTACCAACATACAGCTATTGTTCCCGGCCTATACAATCCACATGGCTGTCGCTTCCCGCAAAAGCAAATTTGGAAGAGCAAGGAATTATGACCTTAACTCGAAATCACGAAACCCCAGCTTTTATTAAACCGGATATACATATTTGAGAAACACAATGAACAAATTAGATACATCTTTAAAAAAGCCACGAATTAAGCCATTTGGGGTACAATTAAAACATAACATCGTATCCTCATTTATCAAAAAAAGTAAAGGGACTTTATTTATTTACAGCTACAGCAATAATAAATTATATAAAGTATATTTTTTACAGTAAACAACACAAAATAAGGCCAATCGGCAACTTACTATACTTAGGAGCAAATTCTAGTATCAAGTGCCCTCCCACCACAATTCTAGCAGTAAGATGGTTCGAGAATAAATTAACAGCGGGGTTTTGGACCAAAAATCCGCTGTTAATTTATTCTCGAACCATTAATTAATTAGCTTAAGTAACCAAATTAAGTTTCACACCAAAATGCTTTCTCACGTCTTTGAAAACACCATATGCTATAATCTAATAAATTAAAAACTCTGGTTCAATAAATGCTAAAAATAATGGCCGCAAAGCTAGTCGTTTCGAACCCAACAATTATTCAATTGTTAACAGGCTTGAACTAATGAGTATGTTGATACACATGTATAACTTTAATGAGCATTCTCTATTTAGCTTTCGGTCTACTTTGGCCAACAATGTGCATAGCTGTAAAGGTAAAATTCATTCATTTTCGAAGCAGTTACTTATCTAACTTGTTAGAAATCGTAAATGTTAGTTTCGAAACGATTAACAATTATTGAAAATACTTCTAACATTCTAATAGCATTTATAGCATCATTTCTTTCCCGAATTAGTTTCATACCGTTTGAATTCTTTAGACCCTAAAACAGGAGGAATGGCGAATCAATCGGTACATTGGAAAACGCAAACTTGCAAATTATTATTGATTTCCGTATTCTTTCACACTCTTTACATTTCCTCGCCATTTTTTAATTCAATTTTATTTTCGGTAAATGCATTTACAGCTCATGTTATTTCGGTTAGATTTTATTTATTTTGCGTTACTTGGTTAATGTTTCTGAGGAAGCTAGAGCTTTACATTCTCTATGGACCGGCTTTTGATTTGATTAGGAATACGATGTTTCTACATTTATCTTAATCAGGTGCATATAAAATTATTTCTCTATTCAACAGTGACACGCACCATCAATTTGATAAAAATATAACTTTGTAAATACTTCATTTTTACTTTTTAGAAACCATGAAGGATGGTTGAATGAAGAGACAAGAACACGACGTATAACACAGCTTTCAAAGAGAGAGCTTCTTCAGACGACGGGGTTCTTCATTTGTGCAAGCTGAGCTGTTTGGGTGATTTTAATCGCGAGATGGGATGCGCTTGAAATTCAGATACACACCTGGCGGGTTTTACTTTCGATATCGATACAAAATTCGTTTTATTGTTCGTGGCAGTAACCGCGATTCAGTCTATAATTCTCTTGTCATTTGAATTTTCATCAGTATTTATTGTCTTACTTGTTCAAATTTCCTTTCTGGACAAGACTAATCAAAAACTGGTGTGGCAAAGTAAGGGAATAGTTGAAACCAGGTATTTTAATGCTGATAGCAAACTAGATTTCGCACTCGTCATTTGGTATTTATTTTAGTTAGTAATTATCTAAAAAACCTATTATAAAAAAGATAATAGTTCGGATATATGGACTTTTGAAATATTAGCTAGATAGGGTTTAAGGTCGATTGTGGTGTTATGCTTGACCAAGATGACGCCAATCCAAATTCCATAGACTTTTAGGTATGTTACTGCCGTCCAGTAACTCAAATCGATGCTTCGTGACTACCCAGATGTAAAAAGAGGTAATGGGAACAACTAAAAGTATATTAAGTGTTCCAAGGTACTGGTGTGAGAAGACCACCAAATACATTCCCTCAAAGGAGATAACGAGCAAGAAAATTAGTTGAAGATAAACCCAAATCAACACTTTTTGGTGGCTTCCCTAAAAATGATTAAAAACAAATTATTATTATTGTACGCTGGTTTTTCAATATACTAATTATAATTATTATAATCATCACAGAATACGAGCTACTAAAACTTCATTCTGGTACGATCTACATATTATCTTGAATCATTTTATCTTGAATATGATATACGCAATCTCACTTGCTTGACACCCCCAATTAGCATGATTCCAGTACACAGTTGGTGGAGTCCAGGAATGACGACACATGTAATCACATTGACGCTTTCATCTTTAACTATACGCTGCCCACCTCGGTCCGAATAGCTAAGTTCCAGCTCCTTGGATACACCTATTGATTTCACAGGATGTAATAGCAACAAAATCGCTCGAGGTACTCGAGATTTAAAAAAATATAAACATTAAAGTGACTTAAAAACGCCTAATAGTTATTATTTAAGTGATTTGTACATGGATAAGCTCTGTTTTTCAAACCTTGTTTGACAGGTACGTCTTTTTCCTTCACGAGTAGAATGATGCAAATAATCACACAAAGCACACTGGAAATCTGCCGAAAAAATATTGAAGAAATAATGTACTTTCAATATTTAATAAACGTACAGACGACAGAGTCAATTTACTAATTGCACATATTATATATACATTCCACCATGTAGCACGACGTAATTAATTAAAAATAGTAGAACAGTTTAAATACCACTTGCATCCAGCCTATAATTTGAGCAAGGTTTTTAACTGCACAGCCACAAACTTGTTGACTCGTTCTTTTCGTTTCTGCTGTGGCAACCACATTTGTATTTCCAGGCACAGTGTGAATAGTAAAGTTGCATAATCTAAATATTTGGGTAAAAATTAGGCTCATGTCTGCCTGTTACATACTTCACTATATGCATTATGAATTATAGGCAACTTAATGTGTAACAGTTGTTGTAAGGGAATAGGTAGGTAGTAGTGAGAAATAAGAGAAATAAAATAGAAAAATATTGATTCTTAACCCCTGGCAAAGGCAGTGTATTATCTAATTATGTATATACATACCTCGGAGAATAAGATCTTGACAAAATTGGATTGAGTGGTGTTTGTGGCACTGGCGATGAGTTTGTTCCACCAATATTATTGGTAGAATTCAAATGCCCATCAGTTTGCTCAGTTGACATTTTGGATCAAGCAAACAGTTAATAAGCCAAGTCCCTATATTACTCAGACTCAGACTATGTTTACACAAACGATTTGAAAAAGTGAACTCACCATTCCGCCTGCACAACGAATTGATTCGAAAATGTGGCAAGTTGTCTTAAAATAAATTAATGTGAAATTAATGAAAACTGCTCATGGAAAAATGAATAAATACCCATGCTAAGTTCGTTAGCTAAATATAAAGCTAATCAAGACCCCGTAAACAAAAAATGTCTTTGCATTTACGTCTGCCTTTTGAAACAAAAATAGTGAAATATTTTTAGCAGGAAATCAATAAATAAAGGAAATTGTCGGTTTTATTTCAAAGAAAATGAAAACCAAATTAACTTTTAAGCTAAAAAGATAAAAGAAAATACTACTTACGTCGTGAATCATGACTTGCTTGAAGCTAACTCAAATGTGTTTATACCGTTATTATTGTGAATGTATCTATTACGTAACCATCGACACAGCAAAGGAACTTAATTGAAGAAACACATAAAACTACGTAGATACCGTAAATATTCCATTAACTCTCCGAGAAGTTATTAGCAAAAAATGCCCAGGCAGGGGAGTTATTAGAGGTGGGGAGTTAATAGAGATGGGGAGTTATTCTATATTTAAAGATTTGTATGCATTAAAAGCATGTGTGTGTATATGCGCTGCCGTATTAAATGCATTATACACTGGGGAGTTATTGAAGGTGGGGAGTTACATATTTATTAAGTTTTTATTCATTCCGTATTTTGTCAGTATGCAACGCCCTTTTGAATTCAATTTCTTAAAACAGTTTCGATGTTCACACGAAATGAGTGTGCTACACATTTTATTCGCCATGTTTTTAAGCTTTAGATGAGTTATGCTGAATAGGGTTTGTCATTCTTTTGTCGAACTCAACCATTTCCGAACGATGCTTACCGACCACCCACACGAAGAAAATGTTGATAAAGATGTTGACCAGGAAAAATGTAATGTTCGTTTTGAAACTTTGGGCTATGACTGAGATACTTATAGCACTCGCAACCCCCAGGATAATGCAGAATCCCGTCAGAATAATCCACACAAGGAGATATCTGGGCTTTTCCTGTACCGAAGATTTTAAAAAAGTTACAAGTAAATGCAGTAATGTTAATGTACGTACCTACATTAAATTAGTGTTAATGCTGATAATTAATGTCAAAAAGCTCCTTTACCCGGCTGACTCCATGGTGAAGCAATCCCCCCATAATTAGTCCAAGGGTTGATGTAATCAGCAAAAGCACAGCAAAAGCGACTTGTCCGTTGTAAATAGTGTTCGTCAGTTCTGCAATGAGATAGATATAGCATCGTTTTCTTATAATTTTATCGGTTTTGTTTGGTATTATAGTGCATTCAAAGGCCTTATAATTAGGGCTTTGGTTTTAGCGTTAATTCTACTAGGGAGGTAATAATTAGCTTAATCAAGTATTACTTTGTAACAAATCTTCCAGATCTTTTCCAGGCGTTCCTGTCCCCTTGGTGTCCAAGCTTTTTGGAATCGAATTTCGAAATTCCGGACTATTAATCCAATCCCACTGGGATCCCAAGGTTGCCAGAAGGACTATTGCAACCACAACGCCCAAAACACTTCCAACCTAGTAATAGCATCAAAAACTATGTATTTGGTACTAAAATAATGGTATGATTAGAGCAAATTAATGATTAGTGTAGTGTTATATCTAACTAACACTATTTCCCGACTGCCATTTATCTAGTAATAGTAACTTCGGAAGCTGACCTCAATTTTAAAACTGTTTAATTATGATCTAGGCGGCCAATATATGTAATAAATCCGTTATGTATGGCACATCTTTAGCGTATATTATATAAATAAATCTTTTAGCACTTTACTGAATTAATAACTTACAATCTGCATCCAAGCAATTAAGTTTGACCAAGAGCGGGCAGTTAGACAACAAATGTTCTCACTTCTTAGTGCCTGTCCCATTATTATTGGCACCTTGGTCTGATGGGGGGAAACCTGGGCTGCTGACTGGTTGAATGGGGTTGGGTTTGAATTTGGATTCATTTAAAGGTATGTTTATCAAGTTAATGGATTGTTTATTTTGTTTTTTAAAATCGTTGAACAGAAAAGTATATGTTGACATTTATCATTAAACCTAATTAAAATAACTATTTCGATTTATTCTAATTTTATTTGTGTCAGCTTAATCCAATACATTAATTACCAAAAAATTGTTAGTTGCTGCTTTGCTTGTTTCTTATGGCTGGCTATTTCTCAAGAACCCAGGGTCAAACTACAAACGGGTCTACCCTGAAAGTCGGAAGGTAAGACTTACATACATGATAGCTTGAATGACAAAGAAATAGTTTTTCTGTTTTGCACGTGCTCACTTGAACCACTACTCCCAGTAATAAGTTCGATTCAGTGTTAAAATATGTATATGGTTACATAACCATATTAACAATTTTTCTCAAATATACTTTACTACATAGACCTTTAAGAACACTCACGGTTACAATTCAGTTTTTGCCACGTAAGCTGAAGACGGTGTAAAAGTCCAGCTTAAGAAGGCGCAAGTGTTACCATTAAAAAATATTTGGATTTTCAAACGTTGAATTTTCATTGGTTTGATAGGTTTACCCGCTATACTAAAAGTCCTTGACATTATTGAGACCTATAAAATGTTTGAACTGGTACATACTTACATACATGATGGGTAAGAATTCATATATAATATTTAGCCTAATATTTAGAGGTATAGCCTACGTTCAACGTTATAGGGTCAATTAAATAACACGTGTAAATAAGAAAAATAATGATGAAAAATGTTGTCAATGTCATACTATTTATTTTACATTTGTAGAGTGAAACTTTATTTTTATTTCGATGACACTTCAAATATTTGCCAAGGTGTATTTAAGCTAACGACTTATGTACATGTTGAAGTGTGCCTGCAAGGTATGAATGCTTAAGCAGTAAGAACTATCGAAATAATTACAGTTGGCAGGGCTCTCGACACCATACGTTAGTACTTCAGCATGGACATTATGTATTACTTTCATGCTCATATTATTATAATTCAATTTAACATGGAAACCTTGGTAACGCTATTGGTATGGTCCTTATATGCTCTATTTAAACGCCAAGGGGTTTAAAATTCGATGAATTGTGAAGAATGAAGTAAAAGTTTGTTTATTATAGCTTTAAAGTTAGTCCATCTAGTCACACACAAATGTTATTAGTACGTTTTACTGTGCTAATACAAAATAGCCTGGTAGTCACTATCTAAGCTGCAGAATAAGAACCTGGAGATTTTGATTTGTTTTTTTTATACACCACGAGTTCCGACCGATGCTTCGTCGCCACGCACATACAGAAAACGTTGACAATGATGTTCCCGAGGAAAAAGAGAGAATAGGCTCTGAACTTCTGGGCGATGATTGACACGGTTATGGCACATGCGAAATCAGAAATGATGCGAAGGGCCATCAGTATGAGCCATAATGTAATGTAGAGCGATTTTTCCTACGGGCATTGAATTGAAAAACTGTAATTGAGATAAATTTTAAAGGAAAATTTTTAAGAAA
The DNA here is from genome assembly GCA_034695205.1 of Dicyrtoma fusca. Taxonomy (NCBI): domain Eukaryota; kingdom Metazoa; phylum Arthropoda; class Collembola; order Symphypleona; family Dicyrtomidae; genus Dicyrtoma; species Dicyrtoma fusca. The sequence goes on along the minus strand of JAQFZC010002220.1, from coordinate 2,631 downwards.
ACCGATTTTTTCTAATGGTAGATTAATCGCCTACCCGACTGACTCCGAGGTGCAGTATAGCTCCCATTATTGACCCCGCACCAGATATAGCCATCAGTGCCACTGCGAACATCTTGGCTGCTCTATACGCAGATTCAAGAGCACCTAAAAAGCAATTAAATCGTTATGTATAACAGGAATTAGGAAAAATTAAAAATAAGCCAAGGCTGATCTACGAAATTAGTACTACGCTGCGAAATGTTTGTGAGTATTGTTTGAAAATAAAGAAATGGATTATCATAAAATATGTCATTGTACTTCGAACATGTTCATTAAACTCAGTCTCAGAAACTTGGGACAGCGAGCTTCGTAAGTCCTGTCTGAACTCTGCAGTATTAATCTTGTATTTCAAGGACCCCAATTCTTCAAAGAGAAGGATTGCAGCAGCAAAACCCAGACCACCACCGATCTATGTAAATAGGTAAGCTCATTAAACAAATATTAGTTATATGAAAGATATTTAGACACAATGAAAAAACTTACGATCTGTGTCCAAGCAATTAGGCTTGACCAAGTGCGGGCACTAATGCAACAAATCCCTTTGCTCATCAGAGGCTCCACTTTATTTCTCTGGTTACCCAAGGGCAATTTCCCCAGGTGCGCCGAAACCCGGAGGATTCTATCATTTTTTTGAGTTCGGTAAGACGGAAAGGAATGTTGGATCGGTTTCATTTTGATTTCGCAAATTACAAGCACAAGAAAGCATAAGTTTGACGAAGTGATTGTGTTGCTGTGTCATCTAAAGCAACTCTACTACTGGTAAGATTAATAAAACGATTAATTTAAATATTACTCAACTAATGCCATTTGGATTTGAATTAATTTTGGAATCACTTCTTGAAAGATCAAATAAAATGGGTGGGATTTTTATTCATAATTTTTGTGTGATGCTAGATATACTTTTTAAGCACATCATTTACACGAAATATAATGCTGCCACTACAAAGCCAGGTTGATTTGGCAATAAGTCGATTTCAAAGTACATATAATAATAAAAAACCAAAGTGCCTACATATACATATGTACCTACACTCTACCAAAAACCATTTGGACCTCATCATTTTGCGAAAAAGTGAAGCCATTTTTAATAGTTACATATAAACTCATCTGTTCTCCAAGACAGAAATATACTATATGCTTCAATTCTGACCGAAAGTAAAGAAACGACTTTGTAATCAATATAAGTAATTATAATTACGATGAGGAATAGAAAACATCCAGAAATTATTGCATAATTTCTGGATGGAAGGTCTAAAATTGCGGACTTTTTTCTCTATTTTTTAACTTCCTAATATTTTATTGACGAAATTAGAAGGCTGTATAATTTAAATTGACGACCAATAATTTTATTATTAACGAAAAAAACTTGTATAATTTTTGACCATTATATAACAGACGAACGCAAAGGTAAAACAAAATTGTTCCTAATTCAGTCATATTGCACGGACTGCGAGAAATAGGTTAAGTAAAACTATTATTATTATTATTGTAATTATTAAATTTTTTAATCATGCAATCCGGATGTGGTCATTTGGTAGAGTGTGCATATGTTAAACATTAATACATTTAACTCTTGGAGAAATACTTCAACAGTCTTACCACCAGGCAAAGCTGTGTAGAATGGAAGTTGAATTTACTCAACTCAACTATTCTTTGTTTACACAGGCATTCAGGCATATTTATAAGTACTTTCGCACTTCAGTGAACACGTATTATCTAAAATGTGTTTACGATTGAACATCAAGCTGACATGGTGTATCTTGAATCTTGGAAGAGGTTTTTCTTTATTTTTTACAGAATGCTAGATGTTATAACGTTGATTTTTAAATGTACATATCTTAAACTGTTATGTCAAAGAACCCTCATGCATGTACGTAGTTAAGTCCATACACATAAGAAAAATGTGATTATGATTATTTGCCTGTATGCATTATAGCTCTATGCTTTTTACTAAGGAATTTATTTATTTACATAAATTGTAGTTCATGCTAAAACATAATATGTTTATGCATACAAACTGACAACAACTGTTCTCAACCAAAGTTTAACCAAAATAAACACTCGTAATCTTTTTTTTTTAAATCTTATATGTATGTATTCGACTGTTTGATTGCTACATACCATGAAAGTAATATACATTTATATGTAAGATGATTCCAATCCGAGGATGGGGCAAAACCGTGTATGAATGAAATCCGACCAAATTGGAAAAAAAGATAAAATTATTTATATCGATTATATCATTGTTCTTGATTATAAATATTTTAATATTCGTTAAAAATAAAAATGAATTAAAAAACCACTTTTTTTCTTTTGTCACACAGCGACGGATTTCCTTGATGGACGGCTTTACCACAACCACTGCGCACTGAATTGTCATAGATATGCATTGCATTATGCTTTGCATTATATATATATAAGAATTTAAATAAGATACTGAAATCTAGTGTTGTCCAATACCTGAAATTGAGAGTACCAGTACCTGGCAGTTCCTTTAGCTACTTTGATAGTCAGGACCAGTAGCTTCTTACCCTCCGAACTATCGCTACCCTACTCTACCAGTTCTCACGTGACCGAAAATTTATCGCTACT
>JAQFZC010002219.1:0-24228 GCA_034695205.1 Dicyrtoma fusca | reverse complement strand
ACAAGAACAACAAGAGTGAATGTGAACTCATGGATGAGATGGTGGTTGTGTTTGTCGTGGTGCAAGGTTATTAATTTTGTTTTCTTGTTTGTCTCAGAAAAAAATTGTCTACTTGAGCTAAGCCTACAAGAAGCCACAAAAATCTACAAATACACACACCTGGTCACCACTTCCACTGCACATATACAATGTATGTACCTAATTGTGCACTGCATTCCACTGTCTGCAAGTTTTTTAAAGCACGCAACAAGCACATTCGCTCCAAGCAAAGGGAATTCCACTTAAAACCAGCAGTGTAGTGTTGTAGTAGTTTGGAGTCAGTTCTTCTTTTTTTGACTAAAAGATGTTGTAAATCCAAATGTTGACTCTACGTTCGAGTTTTTATACAGTTATCATCCAAAGAGTGTTAGTAGCCCAATTAAGCAAATGAAACCAATCACAGTCCATTCGTACAATCACATATCTGTAGCGTCTGCTTGTCATTTTCCAATGAATTGAATTTCCTATATTGTTCAATTATTACTCTGAATGGGTCATGCGTCTGTACCTGTCCACTTTATAGTACGTACCTAGACAGAGACAAATAGGCTAGATTCAAGATCGTGACTAATCTTTATAATGCCGTACCTATACCTATTTTATAATCCTAATTTCAATCGAAACTCACAACTTTTATTGCTATTAGTATTATGCTAGGTTAAGTATGTACGTAGGTATTACGCATTGCACTAAGCATGTTACACTGTTTCTAGGAAAATGTCCACCTCCTGTCATATAAACATACATGAGATTTTTATCTACAGCTTATCCACACCAATAGTTTCAGCAGTCGCAGTCGTATGAAGAACGGAAAATATGTACTTTAAATATTTTTATTATTGTTGTTGTTGATTTTTTTATGTTATAATATTTATACAAAATAAAATATTTATACTACACTCAAGTGCATATTATAATTACGGACACTCAAAAAGGAAGAAAATAAAAAACTGGTCGTTTGTAATTTTTGTTGTAGATATTATTGTACATATTGTACTGTATGCTGTGGTATGCTGTACTGTCGTTTACTTTTTTTTACAGCGAATATATTTTTGAAACTTGTTATGAATTGTCGCCACTATTATTTTACATAATATTTAAAAACTTAAGTGTTACAAAAAAAGCACACACACATTTCTCTTGCTTTCGCACTAATTTTGCCAATCTCACTGCTTTTCGCACTGAATTTGCAAAAGCCAACGCACTATGTACATAAACGTTACATCTCTTTGGGAACTTCATATCTTTCGTAGCCGACCAACAACACACTTTTTATGGTTTGACGTATTAGTAATCTCATTCAATCTGCACCAACCTTCATGAGTACAATCTTTTCACACCGCATTTAAAGAAGCAATAAATGATTTGATGTTTTCATTGATAAAAGTATAAAAAAATAAAAGAATCCTATTTTAATTACATTCTTGCGAAATTATTGCATCAAATTAGATGAACAGCAATATAGTTCATTTGCAGTTTGTAATAATATCGCCATATTGTATCATTTTTGTATTTTGTTACCTACATATTTCCATTACGGCAATTCCTGCTGTCTATAAAGTATGCAAGAGTTCATTAAATGCGTAGGAACCAATATCTACATTTTTATTTTAAAACGACGTCATCTTTCGTAAAAACATTTGTCTCGGCTCTAAACACATACGAATTGCCTTCTATTTCCGTTTTAGAAAAGCGCAGAGATACACACTCAAACAGACAGCGACGATACATTATACAGAAGCAAAGCCATGTGAGAAATTCAAGCCACGATTTGGAGGAATCATGAGATGACTTCCAATGTGGATTTCGTGCATCACAAATATAATCTAAAACAAAAAATCTACAACTCACCTGTATAAGTTTGTTTCTACTTTTTTCATCCGTCAATTTGTATGTGTGAGGTGAAAGGTTTAGAGTTTTTGAGTCCTTTCGGAATGCATCAATGCTTACAGTGCAGTCTTAACACGTACATATTGTGTACCTTGTTCCGATCAGATTTCACTTGGTCAACGAAAACATGATAATATCAAATGTTTCTGATTACATTCCCTTTGAGTTTCCCATGCAGCATGTAAAATGTATGTATAGACACTTTCTTGCAGTACAAACACATTTTAATAATAATGCGAACTTATTGTTAGTCCGCCGTGTACCGACCAACGAACGGAGATGTGCAGCCAGATACTATTACACAAAGATTTATAAAACAATCATATCAAATTTAAGTGAAATGGGGAAAATATGAAATATGGCTATTAACATCAGCGGATGAGCATCAAAAGCTTACAAAGTCCATTAGATTTTGTCAGCTCCGTCTATGAGGCTCTCTGCAAAGACTAAAACCGGTATGACAGCCACAACAATGAATGTTTCATTCCTAGTCCTAAGGACCTACCTACATACATATATTGTGCATATAAAGCTACAGCTGTATAGTTGATTTTGATTTTTGTTTTTGTATTGTTGAAAATACTCTTGCAATTACAGGGAAAATGTGAGAAACTTTAAATTACGGTGGAGCGTGTCATGACATGTCAATGTCTACATTCAGATAATCACACCTGCTGTCTGCACAAACAATCCTTAACAAATTACAATGTTTTCAATAAATCATGAATGAAGATGTTTTTTTGGCGCTAATACACTCCTTGATAATTAGGCGTGCATTTCATTACCGGAGGAAATATGACATGTTGCCGAGTGTCGAGTGCTTGAGTACATACTTGAGGGCTGTACTTCTGCCCCAGATTTCTACGCATTTTTATGGTCATTCGATAGTTTTTTGATGGGCAAATAATTAACGTTATTGTCTTTCTGTGAGTGAATGATCGAATGCTGAAAGTATATCTTCACTATATGTACAAGTACCTATATATACTTACGCTGCTTTGTCTAGCCAGTTATGTGTCTTTGATTTTAGTACCTATACTCATATTTAAACCAGGGGAACTGGAGCTTATTGTAGAGGAAATGTTTGTACTGCACACGATCGTTAGAAAAATTAGGACGCTGGATCTGATGAGATTCATGGAAAATATAAGACAAGAGATAAAGTAGAGATACAGATGCAGTGCAGTATCATACTGACAATGACCCAGTCCCAGTGACCTGTGTTCAACTTTGGCCCTGCAAGGAAGCAAGTGCAGACTCTTCTCTCCCTCACTCATGCACGACGGACATTCAACGAATATTAATGTCCGTCCAAACTCTTCTTGGCAGGCAACACCAACTCTTTTTCTCAAACAACAAGGAAGCAGCAGCAGATCCGTGTGGCCCGCTCCAAAGTTTCGCCTACGGTTTATGTACATAGTAGAAGTACTTAGAGACATGTAGGCATTACCTGCATATATGAACTGTGTCTATAGACTGCATTACTTTGTAAAATTGTAAACATACACCACAAAATATTTAAATAATAGAACTTGAAGTGTTCCAAAAGTATCTAGGTCCATGTTTTCAGAAAATCCGAAAATTCTGTTTCGCTTTACTCAAAATTATTTGCCTAAATCATAAATCTGCATATTTTCGATGTTATTTTTGTTAAAAATAGGCGCCGTAGTACTTGTACGTACATACAATACTTTACATTGAATTACTGGCAGTAGTCAGTTTAAAAGCTGTCAAGTATATTTAGTTAGAATCTTCAAAAGCGATGCATTATTTATGTAGGTGCTGGTACGTACAGGTACAGACTAGTTGAGCAGCTTGTAAATTCATTTATGAATGTATTTCGATTTAGAATTCCAACTCAATGGAGTAGGTATTTGGGTCGCTGTGTTAAAAGTCAAATCCTTAAAATGCTTAAATATATACCAAGAATCCAATTATTATAACATTTTGGGAATTTTCATATCTTTCGCAAAAAAAAAGAAGACGAACGACAGCAGAAACAATAAATTGTACATGAAATTAATTATACTTTGCATTCTTTGAAGAATCTAATTAAAAATTAAAATTTTGAGAAAGCTTACGTCTACAGTACATATATGTATAATTACATATATGTTTGCATTCACCCGGCCGGCCTGTCTACGTGTCGTCGGAAGCATTCAATTTAAATTACATATTACAATCTATAGTTTATGTGAACCCTTTTCACGTGGCAGCCTAGTACATATGATCCTGCCTACAAGCTACTAAACCAACCTACAACCTACCAACCTACCGTACAGTACACAATCATTTTGGAGCAGTTAAACAAGTTATCCCCGCTCTTGGTAAAATCATAAATAATGTTTAAAAGTAATGTAAGTATGTAGCTACGTTAAATATGTAAATTCTCAACTTCAACTACCACATTAACTCCTTTTTCTCAGTGTAGTCCATCTTCCCTACGTCAGTCTCTTTGGGCATTACTTGGTGTGGTGATGAGTAATAAATTAGAAAAGCAGAGACAGCAACGACTGTGATTATGATTATGACAAGTGAATTATCATTCTATTCAGGCAGGAGCTCCTCTACGGCGGCCGTGTTACTCATCTTGAAGCGGAAGAACTTGCATTAAGTCAGTGTCATCCCAGTTAACAAATCAATATGTATGTAACTTCAACTCTATTGTAATTGTAACCTACTGTCTGCTCGAAACCGTTTCCCTACGATTTCATGTAATTAAAAATTTAAATGAACTTACCTTCCATTCGAATATCACAATCCGGACGGTTTCCCACGCCTACATATTTCAGTAATATTCTGCATCGGACTCTCTCATTCTTAAGCTGAATTCCACACTAGAAAATTCTGTAAATAGGTAAAAGCTCATTTGATACATTAATTTGATAAAATATTATCCATACGATCACGGTCAAGTCATCAATATTATGTTAACCAATTTTGGAAAAATGCAATCAGTAAAAAAAATCTCCAAAAATCCAAAACACAGCGGCATATTTCCTTTAGCTTGTTTTTTGTGTTTTTTACTTTCTCAATATTTAGGAATGACTTGAATATGGCATAGCATTGTATTATAATTATCTATATTCTTACATATTGTATACATACCATCATTTGTTCTCCACTTATTTACGCCTAGCTGTATACTACTACTAATAATAATAATGTAATTACGTACAGAGACCAATCAATACTACTTTCACTACAAGTATGTAACTATGTATGTAACTAGTATAGTAATAATAAAAGTCAAAAGTGGTGTGTAATTAGTATATAGTCATAACTAATTTGACGTAGCTTAGACGTATAGGTAAATTTGTAATTTGTTTTTAATTGTAATTTCACCGATGATAGCCTATAGCAGTATACCCTGTAAGTACCTAAGTTTCTTTAAATTGTAAGATTTATCAGTAGATAGTAATTATTATTATTATAGTCAAGGAAAATTAGTTTTTTAATCAAATTATAAGTTCACGAAAAACATAGTACGAGTACATACATACATAAGTATACCTATCTAAGCATACGACTAGATACATTCTACTAGATTTATTATAGTCATATTAATGAGTAGCAAGTTCCTCGTTACTGCTGCAGCTACGATGAAGATCCTAATTAACATTAATAATTATAGTACAACGCAAGTGGTAGGTAGGTAGTAGGTATGTACATACATAATTTTATTTTACGTGAAGCCTATACCTTACATGCTCATTACTGATGACTAAATAATTGGAGAGTAGATTACGAATACGACTAGGTGATCAACTGAACTTGACAATGATCTCTCTCTAAGTCTGTCTGAACGACAGGGCAGTCGGGGCTTATGCTAGGTAATAGTATGTGGTAATTATAAGTATGCTACATCTTCTATAACGACATCTCTATTTACAATTTACCTATAGACAGATTATAGTCGTATAGTGTAGAATAGAGAATATATGTTTATTGTAATTCTATGTACTGTGTATGGAGGATGTGACGTTTTGACTTCGACTTTGACAAATTACATGACAAAACTAGACTATAAGTACATAGTAGTAGGTTGACATGACTTGACTGGGATAGTAACTCAAGTTTCATACAAATACTAGTCGACAGCTCAGTGAGAAACAATAGCTATGTAATTATATGTACCTAAGTTTACTAACTAAGAGATACATCACACGTTCTAGAGTTTGTTACCTATATTAACCTACAGTACTTGAGTTTTGTCTCGAGCAAAGTACCTACCTACATTACGATAGTGTTATTACAGTAGCTATAAATAATATTTCAATATTTTCCTTAAGCTATGTATCTGGAGCTTAAAGTCATGCTTAATAGAGTAAGTTATATTAGTAGTTGTCGAAAAAATGATGGAATTTTGTCAGAATTTCAGAAATGAGGTAAATAACAGCTGTCCGAGTCCAGATTTTACACACAAAATAGATGAAGCTATACACATACCAATAGCCTAGCCTACTAAAGTGAACACTATCTGTATTGTTATATTGTAATTAACGTAGCTGAAGGTGCAATAGACTATTCGTATCTTTGAAAAAATGCAAAACGAGGGATTGACGCCTGTTGAATAGATGTAAAAAGTTTGTAATTTCTCAAAAGTAAGCGAATAGTATATATTACCTGTCTCTGCATTTGTAGTGTGTCGCCACTTCCACGGCAAAATATTAAAAGTACAAGTAGAAAATAGTACATCATAGCTATAGGTATATGTATATTTGTAGTAACTTTTGGATATGGGCAGGAGCGAGCATGGATGGGTGTTTGCATGGAAAAGTTATACATACATTTTGTTTATAGAAAATTACATGGTTCAGAGTAAAACTAACAATGTAAATATACATGCACATTGTATTTTAATGAGCGGATATACCCGTACTCATACAAAACTAAAGAGGATACTAAATGAGTGATGGGAAATGTAATTTAAATTATAAGGTGGAGTAAAGTTACGTGGCACTGCTAGTGCTATTAGGTGGAGACGTGGAGCTGTCCTCTTTGTTGAAGTAGTAGTCAGAGTAGTAAAAAGGATAGTTCGTTGGAGCTGAAGACGCTTCGGAGGAGGAACCGGTGGAGGCTCCAGCGGAGGCAGCGGCGGCGGCCGCCAAGGCCGCTGCAGCTGCTGAGTAACTGGGTAAACTATTCATGTCTGATATTGTAGCATCGGGGTTGCTAAGTTTGGATGGTGGTGATGATGCGAAGTATTCATACGGAGAGCAGAGAGACTCTTGTTGTACCATTCTTCCTCCGGATTCATCCCTACAAGCAAACCAAGCTTCACCTATTTATTTACAATCTGCCCTCCATCACCCAAGCATTTTGTAGACTAAGTACATTTCGATATTCTTGCAGAATTTTAAAGTAGCGTGTCTAGCAGAGTCAACGGCTTAAAAGAAAAAAAATCAACTGCTTAACATACCCATAGCATCTTGACGGATTCCTGCGGACATGTTGGATGCAGAATGTGGCATGGAGAAAGGCTGGCCCATAGATGGGTACGAACCAGATGTCATCTAGAAATCACAGTTTAATCATAATGAATTAAAATCAGGTAATTACAAAGTTATATAATCCAATTAAAATCAACGCTACATCACACCCCATCGCACCGCTGACTGTAAGAAACGAACATTTACTACGCCGGTAACGGCATGAAGACTGTACTCCCAAAATAAAAATAAGGTATATAAAAAATGCCTGCGATTTTTGAATGTAAAGTGTAGTAGTTTCAAACCTGTGGGTATCTATTCATGGTATTAATAGAATTAATAGTACTTCCATGAGGGTAGTGCTGGTAACCTCTACTGGCCGTGGGATAAATATTTCTCATCATAGCTCCATTGCAGGGTGGAAGAACGGATGGTGCCAGTGCCTTTTGTAGTTGCTTCTCCTGTTTTCGGTACTTTGCTCGACGATTTTGAAACCATACCTATGTATGTACACAGTAAAAACACCAAAGATTACATTAATGGTATTGCCATTCAACGAAACTACCTAGCTGAAGCAGTCATTAAAATTGCTTTCGATAACATACATATGTATACCCTAGTTCTCACCGAATTTTATTCTGTATGAGAAAATATGTACATTCTAAATTAGATCTTTGTGAATATTAAATCCTTTCCCTGTGAAAGCACCGATACGTCTAAAAACAAATTCTAGAATAACTTAGGTACTAACTGCTCCGTAATTGAAAAGATGGGGATTTTTTGTGCATGGGATGGTTCGTACACGAACATTTTTCTAAATTATGCAGTTTGTAGATGTTACAGCTTTAAAACGTTCGTCTAAAATTTTTGCTTTGAATTTTAAAACTTACTTTTCTTCGGCGTACCTTTTTAAACAAGCATCATAGCATTTTTCTTGAGTAACTTGTAATGGTACATTCTACAGTTTTACTATGAAGCAGTACATTTTGTACTGCAGAAAGCATTAAAATCTCTGAATTTGTAACAGCAAATTACAGTTTCAAAATCCTAACTTAAACAGCATGCTCTGAGTGACTTGAGTGATGTACAGTATGTACATGTCATGAATTTCCTGGCTGTGTTCAAAATGGTTAGCTAAAACTAGATTCTAGAATACTTAAGCCTGGGAGGCAGGAAAAATAATTTTCGTTCTACGTGTAAAGGGAAATGAAGCTATACCCACGCAAAATGTGTACCTATGTACATCATAGGTAGGTGCCAATATATATTTTTAAGCATGTTGAATATTTGGAACAAGCCTATAGGTACGATCCCTACACGTTTAAGTTGTTCTTCAAAGTGCATTCACTCCTACATACTTGTGCTTACTACAGCAGATACATACATACAAGATGTTACATCTGTCTACAGTCCTCAAGCCCATCCAAAGCAAGGCTGTCTATCGCTGTATCCCAGTTGAACACAATTTTTTTTCACTTTTATGAACATCAAGGGAAAGAAAAAGGTTTTCTCGGAAGTGCATCCAACCGAGCTCAACTGGAGCATCATTTCAACTCTTTCGTCCACACTTGAGTAATTCCAACTTCAACTTCACAACTTGCCCTGTCTGCTTATCCCTATGAGTCATACATATATATAGCTACACGCCTATAGGTATACTTTTAGAGACCGAATATCTGCGTCCTATCTTACAAGGCAGCCCAGCCCGTAGCCTCTACGCTCTTCCAGTCTTCCACTTGCTCTTAGGCACTCACTCATTACGTCTCGAAAGTATCTTCCACTTTCTTTCTGGAATCCCTTGTATCTATCAGCATGTGCTTCATTTTCAGATCCTCATGCTAACACATGAGAGGGAGTAAGTCTGGGTATTTTCCTATTTTCAATCTATGAACGCATCTGTACGTACACTCAAATTATATGGACAAACTAGGAAAATATAGATGTATGTATGGAAGAACAGTGAGGGAGGGAGACAGGAAACTAGGAAAACTACGAACTTACGAACCTCTCCCAAAGCCAAAGGACTACAAGAACTACACGACTACGAACCCAGGAGAAAGTTGAAAGTAAGGGGAACGAAAGGAGAGTGGCAAAGTGGTGAGATAGCGTAGGAAATTTCCTCCGTGCTTTTCGTTTTCCTTTCGTTTTTCCCAGTTGAAATCAAGGGAGGAGGAAAGGCTCACTGGAAAGGTACATAAAATAGGATCAAGGGCGTACGCACTGTGTTCACAATCACAATGCAATGTATATATGTATAGACATAAAGCAAAACAAACAAGCTAGAAAAACTACATCTTTAGCAGTTTCAAATACGAATTTACTGCGCAAATTGACTTGCAATTGTAATTTGCCAATTTACCTTTTCGAGACGGTAATACGTCTAGCTTTACAGATTTTTGAAGCTGGTAATTTTTAGTTTTAACTGTTTTTGAAAATGTGCATTTCTAGTTTTGATCTTTTTAAAATGTTAATTTCTAGTTTTGCCTGTTTTTGAAAATGTGCATTCCTAGTTTTGACCTTTTCAAAATGTTAATTTCTAGTTTTGATCTTTTTAAAATGTTAATTTCTAGTTTTGATCTTTTTAAAATGTTAATTTCTAGTTTTGATCTAATTTGTAGAATAATCAATTTACTGCATCTTTATTTCCGTATATGGTTTCCCAGTCCCGAATAGGTTTACTCCAAATATAGATATTACCATTTACATAACAAAACGTTTTAAAACTCGTAGTGTCTTTAAACTTGAATTTCCAAAATTATTTGGCGTATATACGACATTTGAATTTATTTGAACGAATTCAAAAACAACTTAGATTAGGCAGAAGACTGAGTGGCTTCTTTAACTTCAGAATACTGTAACTACGGTACTACAGCCAATCCATCCGCCCACTTTTGTATTAGTTGGACGCCCATGAACCAAATCCGAATCCATGAAAATGGGGAGAGAAAACTTGTGATGGTGAGCAGGCAGAAGAGGAAGGAGGCAATGTCTGAGAAAGGGAAGGCAAAAGCAAAAGCAGAAGGGAAAATCCTTGTAGTTGTTCTCACTCTTCTGCTCTGTTCTAAAAGTTCTATAGACCTAATGCATCCGCCATCTCAAATCCTACACCACAGCAATATCACACAGTACTATATATAGTTATATCTATACCGCTCTATCCGCCCATACACAGATGCAGGATGCTTCTGAAAGCTCTTCAGAGCATTAAGAGCTGGAACGGGAAATGTCTAGAGACACTGAAATGCTCACCCAACAAAATAACTTTCTTTATTCACAGATTCCCTCACTCTGCCCTTCCAACGGCAACGCAACGGCGAAGGAGAAGGAAAATGAAGGAATGAACATCCTTCGCCAAACTCACATCAGCCAATATATAAAAGTAAAACCAAACTAAATACAACTCAAGCACAACCCACCCAAAAAAAAACTTAAGAATCGACTCAAGACTTACGGCAAGACGGAGAGCAGAAAGCAATCATATTACCGATAGACGCGACCTTCTCAAAAAGCTATGTACACCCACTACATTAAATTTCAAAATATTTTTCAGAAACTAGCTCAAGAAGTTTCGCTTTTCAAAATAAAAAAAAATATCTCTTATTACCCTTTCCCTTTCCAAATCAAAATAAATATACCTAGGTATGCACAGTAAAACTAAAGGGGGATAAAAACAAAGAATTAATTTCCCAATCTACCAAATGATGTATGTATATTTATGCCGTAATGGCATTTCAAATTATTTACAAAAAACAAATGATCAAAATTAAACTACCATGCAGTCTTAAACTTTCCCCCTTTAGCAGAGCCGACAAACAGAATCAAATACGAGTACAGTAACAGTAACGGCTTTAGCACTAAATTTGGCAAACGTGTCTGTCTTTAGTATGCAATCACTCTTTGAATGTGGATAGGGTGTAGGAAAGAGTACTATAGGCATAAGTATATCCGATTTGTGTGTGTGTAGGTGTTGGGAAAGGACGTACGCTGGAAAAAGGAATATGTACGTACATATAAAAGTAGAGTGAATCCTTTTATGGTTCTAACTGTAATCTGATGACTGTGATGTTCATTTGATTTATTTTCTTATTACCTCCACAATTTGAGGTGCATGGAGCCTGAAATGCGTGTAAAATAATTTCAGGTAATGTAATAATATCAGTTTCCATTGCATTGTGGAAATCTTCAAAATTGAACAAGCAGCTGGCTTCATTCACGCTGTATACAGTAGGTACTATAATATGCTGGAGCTATAGATCTACCAATAGTGAGCAGGCGGCTATACTTTCCTCGCTTTCCCTGCATGTATTTATATGTGTGTCCTATACTACAATCTACACTTCGTTAGCTCAGCCACCGGTACCAGTGTACGTAAGGGCGTAGGTAGCTACCTAACCTAGCCGTAAATATAATTATCTCTATCTGTATATACACATACAGCAGTTATACTGCCATTGGTTTGGTTTGGTTTGGCTTGGTTTGGTACTTTAGACTCCAGTGGGAGATTTGAAGACGGAGAAGATAGGATGCTGGTGGAGAAAAGTCTTTTCAAAATATTTATACTATCACCATTTATTAGCTTCTTTCTTCTCTCGTCTCTCTCTCGCTCTCTCGAGTCGACTTTTCAGCTCAATGTGGATACAGAATACAGACGTACAGAGTGATTGATATACATAGAAGCTCCCATACATACAGCTACACTCTAACACAATCCCGTAACTTTTACTAGTTCTTTTCCCAAATATAATTATTCTAATTTAACCATCTATTTGACGATTTTAACCCACTTAATTTATCCACTGATTTCATTTCATTCTGTCTCCTTCCATTCCTTCAGCCAGTATATTTATCCATGCAGTTTTCCCAGCTGTACACCATATAGCAAAATGCATTGTCACTCCCATTAACACTTGCCCCACAAACACGGCCTAATACAAATACAGTAAGTATCCAATTAATTACAGTGGGAGCTTGCAGTACTCCTTGAGACTATTAAGGCATCACTGCAGCTCATTTTATACGAAAAACATAAGCCGCGTAGAAAACTGATCATTTTATTCAGTTTTTTGCTCATAAATTCATAAATTGCTACCATTATTTAATTATTAGGAATGCATTAAATAGATAAGCAATGCATGCAAAATTGTGTACTAAAATGATACTTTTAAAGCATTCAAATTCAAAACTTTGAAAACAATCATAATTTTTAAAACACTTGAGAGAAGAAGAACGGAAGACAGAACGGGACAGAGGTTCAATATAAACTCGTAGAATGGATAGCGGCTACGGAGTCCATTGTCGGTGATAGTGATGCTAGGGAGTGTGAAGCTTAGAACTGATGAGGCTGCTGATTGAATAGAATCGAAGAGTGTAAAAGAAAGACAAGAGACTCGGGACTGAGATGTAGTTGAATGAGTAGGTACCTAGGCTGTGTATTGTATTGTATTTCTGAGGGGTTCTACTGCTTGTCTGTTACGTCTCTCCTCTCTGACTATGTGTCTGCCTGCCTGCCTGCCTGTGTGAAGGGAAGCTGGAAGTTCTATCATCTAAGGGGTAGAAACCATGGAGAGATGTGAAAGTTGGAACTTTCGCCGTCGGTGTTGGGCTTTCCCCTGGGACACACACCGTCAAATGGAAGGCCTAATTTAATTATCTGTCCTATCATTGTGGCACTACGTCCTGTGTAGCTATAGTGACACATACATACATATACACCGAAGTAATAACCCAGCGATGCACTGCATGTTTCACTCTGTACCTACATACATATATCAGATGCTCTAGTACACGGTTGTATGGAAGTATCAAAGTAGGTACCTATAAGTATGGAATAAAACTAGAAATAAAGCCCAGTAGTGCTTATTATAATGGCATGAACGATTCGTATGAACGCATATGTCTGGATACTCTGAGGCTGTATTAGAAATATTAGGCAGCATTCAGAGCGTCACTAGCACAGACGGTAATGTATGGGTAAATATAATATCATATCATTTGATATCACTCACTGCACTTAATTCACGACTGGATGGAGAGAATAGAGATGCGTTATTGTGACTCGAGACAGTCGACAGTCATATTATTATCTGAATTGTGAGTGTCTCAATTCTGAATTTTTAGAAATAAAAAAATATTCTTTCAGTTCAAGCACACGTGACGCAATCTCGCAAGAACCTTCTCTTGTCTGACAGCCAATTTACTGAGAATTTTTAACACCTATCTACCTACATTTTAGATTTTACACGCTTCAACGCGAACCACTGTGTGGAACTTACACTTTTTAGACTTATCGTTGGTACATACCTACAATCAGTCAGTGCAACAGTCAACTTTGTGCTCGCTTCTATTTTTCATCGGTTCAATGACGATTACAACCGGAGTACCAACAGCAATAGGATTAGGTACTATATGAATTACGGGTATTATAAATTAGCATCAGGATTCAAACACATATGTTCAAGATTATACTTTCAACTGAAAACCGAGCAATTCCAAACCCTACAAATCCTTCAATTTAAATTCGACATGCATACAAAATCTGTCTACATGTTTCCCAATCTTGGATCACTTTCAATTTCTGTCGACAGATCAGAAAAGACTTCGAAGAAAGAAAAAAGATCAGATGCTATGTAACGATGTACGACAAGTCGATACGTATGCACACAAGAAAACAAAAGCTAATATCTCCGTATGAACATTCTAATCAAGCTGCCGCTATAAATAGAGTATGATGCAAATTAAATCCTTATAAAAATTACAGGACAGACTGTATAGCTGTGTAAAATTGACCAACTACATTTTTGGCTTCCCAAAGAATACTTATTTAGTACGAATTTTATAATTCGTAGTACGTCTTAAAAATCGAGATAAAATAAGTTGCATCTTCAGCGATGATACACCATGTAGTGTGCACATAGAAAAATACAGAGACCACGGGATAATATCATATTGCTGTGTTGACCCATAAGGATGGAGTCATTCAGCCATTGAGAAATTACGTGACTGGACTACATTCCAAAAGTCGAATGCTAATGTCCCTTGAACTGTTGTGTGAACACCATTTCTCACATTTTCACCCTCCACAGCGACACTGAACAGACAACAGGCGAGGGATAATAACAGTAAATGCGGTACAGAATAAAGTTCCTCTATACTGACAGTATAGCAACACAATGTGCAATCCTCAATACAGTTACTCAATGCTTATTGTAAGTAAGGAGAAGCAGAGTGCTACCTATACCTATGAATGTAGTTAGTACAAACTATGAGAATCCACCACGGACACGGACTGTGACTGTTCCTGTGACTACACGACGGTTGGTTGGTTCGATCGGGGATGAAAGTTGACCGGAGAAAAGTCGTAAAAGTAGGAGAGCAAAAGGAAGAGGAAAAGCAGACGACACTATCTTTCATTTGCGGAATGCCCCCAGGAGAACAAAATATGAAGTGGAATTGAAACTACATAGAAAGCTAGAAAGTCTAGGCCAAAGGGAATGCAGCTCAGAGTTAGATAAAAAAAAATATTCTACGTGGCTCCTTCAAACATACTCTGAACAGATAGAGCCTTGCACTGGATTCTGGATACAGAATTGAATGGTTTCATTTCAACTTCATTCCAACAGCACAGACGGCTACAGATATACACATATAGGAACCTACCTATGGTTGTGACTAAGAGTCAACATCCAAACCCAAAGCCAACCAACATTGCTTCCACACTTTCACAGACTTTCACAAGTACCGATCATCCAAAGAAAAAGTCCTTGGCTACGCACACACCTGCACGAAAGCGAAAAATGAGGTTCATACAAATACATACACATTTATATCGAATCTTTCACACGTATCAACAAAACACTGTCCTGGATTGAATGTGGCCTCTATTTTTCTCAGCAGCAAGCCAGCGTATACATACTGATTCTGGTAAGATCGTTTCAACGATAACTTTGACTTCAATTTTTTATACTTATAACAGTATGTGTAGAAAGATTTGTATGTAGATGTACATATAAACAATCTAAGGATAACGACACTATTCTTATACAAAATGATAGAGATTGTCTATAGATTATAGATGGGTGGTCATGTTTGTATGAGTACGGAGATGACTGTGTATATAAAGAGTGGATAGAAAGTATTTTTTGTACGAAACATGACAGGAAAAGTGTGATAGTTGGATAATAGGATGTGTCGTTCCGTTGGGCACATCTCAAAATGGAAAGGGCAGTGTAGCAATAGAACAGCCAGAGCAGACGGAGAGGCAGGCACCATTCACTGGGCGGAACGTCGGAACGTGATGGCTCGCTTTCCCTTATTTTTTTTTGTATCTTTCCCTTTTCTATCCATCCCTTACTTTATTTCTATGAGTACTTCTCCATCTTGATCTCTCTTTGGCTTTGGCTTGAGCTCTGGCTCTCAAGTCCTGAGTCCTGAGCTAAAGTAAAATACCAAATAGCCCAAAGTACAACTTTTATATCGAACAGAAAACTTTCCCTATTTTTTTCTCCTTCTTCACATGGCCATGGCTACTTCAGTAGTTCAGAATTTCAGTATAACTCCCCCTTGTGTATAGAACACCCTATAAAATCCCGTGGCTTACGGTGTACTTTCCCCAGTGTCAGCACACATATTTTCTAAGGGCCAGGGACATACGTGTAAGACTAAAATTATAATTATGAAGCGTATGCATGCTTTTTTGAAAATTTGTTCGGATTGTAGCATAAACTACAGCATTTGATGTCGACCTTCTCCAAAAACGCTTGCATAAAAATGAAATGAACACAGACGCCACGACCAACCATGGCAAGAGTCACCTTTCACCTTTAGTTGTTTTATCTTGGCTGCTATTTTTATACAATAAAAATCAGATTCAAAAATGCTCCCATGCACTCTAGATATTTCCCATAAGGTAGAATAGAGTTAAAGTAGAATGTCATCCCTTTTTTGGACCAAATTATGCTTTTAGAAAAATAACAAGTACAGGCTGTACCTTTTAGGCCCGGTATACAAAATATATCCTAAAAAGTGTTTAAAAAAGCTGAAGGCTCTAGAATTAAAGTGCTTCTTCCAACTACTATTTACAACCCACTATGGGCTACCATTGAAGCTCTCTTTTTGTTTTTTCTTCAGATAAAACAAAGAAGGAAATTGCAGTGACGTACCAAGGCAAGGTAGACTTTTCCCATCCCAACCAAACTTAGGCTTATATACCAAGTACAGAAAGGCATATGTACTCTGTACAAAAATAGGAATAGGAACAACAAGAAATGCATTGGAAAGCTGGCTCCTTGAAATGTATACATAGAATAGACAGAGTTTTCAACAATCTACATACTTTGAGTAAAGAACTTTCTCGGAAAAATTCAACATCAATTGAAAGCATCAGTTGTCCTTGTTGTCGGCTTACATTTCAACTTCCATTTTCAATGAAAGCTTCACTTCCTCTCTTCAACAAGTATTTCCAACTTTAAACTTCAATGCCTTCATTTTTCTATACTGCAAAGCTACCTTGCGTAAGGTATATGCCTATGTATGTACTCTTAGAATCTCCATTTTTTGCATCCCAGGATCAAAATAAAAGGCGTCAGAAGTGGAAATACCAGCTGAGCTGTTATCTGTATGTCACATGTAGGTACGTACCTTAAGGAAACGTTATTTCAATTTAAATTGAACAGAATATCTTTTACGGTAAAAACCAATTTAAAAGCTTTTCCCAATTTTCAAATTCGAATATATTTTATATGGACTGTGTAGGTAGTACTAGTCACTCGTCGTCGGCTCTTTCGTTTAGACATCCGCTTCGGCTTCCTCCCTGTTATGTTTATTTTTATTTTTTTTTCAAAAAAAAAGAAGATGGAATCGAATACATAAAAAAGGAGCCAGCATCTAAAATGAAACAGGTATCTCAAGACTCGTTAAGTCCCCTAAGCTCCCTGTCAATTACACTTGAACAGAGAATTTCACCGAACCGAGGAAGATACACCCATTGCCTTTCACTTCCTACTTTTTTGAGTCTCGCTCTTTCCAACCAACATCCTGACCTGACAGCCACTGATAGTCTTTCCACCGAAAGTACTGAAGTAAAGAAAGAGTAAACACGGGGAAATGTATAACAGGACAGCCAGGATTTCCGATATCGATGTACCTACATAATAAGGAGGTACTTTAAAAATCTAAATTGCATTACCATAGATTTTTATTTTTTATATTTATAGTAGGTAACTTAGAAACAACTACTCTAGCCCATACAGCAGTTGACATAGGTAAGAACACTACTGCTCCATACATGAATTAGAGAAAAAAGATACTTTAATTTCATGTAACAATGTAGTAGGGAATCCAGGACGACGCGGGAAGGAAAAGTCGGAGCCAGGAAGCGACAGAGTCAAATTTAAAAGTGCCTACAATAAATAGGAGCTCTCATTCGAACTATAACTACGAACATTATTTATAGTACCACATATAAATCAACATAGACCCAGTTAGGAGCCTTGCAAGGTTGACACCATACTATTTGGACTGTGAAGACTGCTGTGAAAGATGGGAAATCAGGATCTGCACATTTCGAAAAGGTGTTAAACAATAAAATAGCCGTTTTCAAAATTGCAAATAATGATGCCTATCAACTTTTGAAAAGGTCCAAAACAAGAATTAGTCTTTTTATGAAGTCTTAATTTTATAATAATAATGTCTTCACTTTTTGAAAGGGTGTAAATGACGAAATTAGTCTTTTTTAAAGGTTCAAATAATGATTCCCAAGTTTTGAAAAGGTGTAAAACAGCCACATTAGCCTTGTTCAAACGTGAAAAATCAAACGTGATTTCAGCATTCTGAAAAGGCGTAAAGCAAGAAAGAAGCTTTTTTAAAAAGTGCTAGCAATATTCTCAACCTTTTTTCTTTCGAAAAAGAGTAAAAATCAAGACATTTACACATTTCAAAAAAAGCGGTTTCTATGATCTCATATTTGAAAGGTCCCAACGGAGACAGTTTGCTTAGGCTTTCTACGGTGCATGCCACATAATATGTACATATAACATATTATATGCAGCTCCATAATACTGTACGGGAGGCGGATGGATGGACGATGCGATGATGATGACATGGTTGCTTTCGGCTTCGGCTTTTGGAATTGAGAGAGGAATGAGAAGGACGACAGCTATCCTTTCAGTGTGTAGACAGTAGACAGGGGAAGGGAAGACAGAGGAGAAGATCGAGATCGAGTAGATGTGGAAGTGGAAGTTGGAGAGGAAAGGAAATGGAGAGAGAGAGAGAGAGAGAGAGAGCAGAACAGAGCTTTTAACGTACGTAAATTAGATTTAGCCCAGCAAGCTTAGGAATAATGGAGGTTTACATGAAAGCCTTTTACTCTTTATCAAGTACTCAAACGATGAGGCAGCCCTTCACAATACATGCACCCAGTCAAACCAGAGCCTCAGTGCTAGAGTCACAGAACCAGGCCAGGCCAGACAAGGCATCTGCATATAATATGTACAGAATGGATGGACTAGGTCCCACTATAGATCTATATTTATATATAGCAAGCATGTATCTCTTTCCATGTGTCACTCAATTCTGAATCCTTACTACTATGTATGTACATGGATGTATGCAATCGTAGACCCACATGGAAAGTACCTACATACATACATAGAAGTTTTCATCTTCTGAGCCGGGCCTTGGACACGAACCCTGTCTCCTCTAGTCGTCAACTGAAATAATGTATGCAAAATATATACATTATATAATACATCTTATGATACTGCATTGGGCTTCTGTCGTAGTTGGTAGAATTTCCCTGTATTTCACTAGGATACTAGGATTTGCATACGTACATGGACATGAAATCCATCTAAATTCTAAAAGTCGGCTTTAGTTGTAGTGAGAGCAGTACAATGCGTAAGATTATACATAACATTTCGTAGCCACTACCGTTTATATGTACCTAGTGCTATAACGTCTATAACTACCTATGTACATACATATACATATGCCTAGGTACCCTCTGCCTGACGTGTGAATGCGTATTCATAGCTAGCTTACAGATAGTTTTCGTTTTGAAAATTTACAAATTTAGTAGCCTCATGTATTTGCTTGTACGTTAGAAGTTTTAAATCACCACATAGAATTCTATCCGGTTTACGTAAAAGCCTCCCAGTCAGTACCCAGCTCCCAGCTACAATACCGACAGACATGGATCATTGAAAATTCCTATGGAAATATGAAGCTGTCTATCGTAAGTAAATTGGTTCAAAACCAATATGTACCTACATACATAAAAGTTCGTTTCAAATTCATGTTTTCTAGACATCCAAGATTTTTAAAGGAATAAAGCTGGAATTATAGACGCTAAACCTATGGAGGCACCTACAGCTGATTATCAGTACCTAATACATTTACTTAGAGCTCACATTTGTAAATTATTCAAAATATTACTGTTGGAATCAGTCCAGTGTAACTTTGTAAGAGATAACATTTATCCCGATAATAGCCCATTGGAGCTGCTACTGACGAACCCTCACCACTCACTCGACTCCTCCATTTAATTTATCGACTAACTGACATCTCTTAATTGTTATTAATTTTTATTTTATTATGTCTGAAATCCAGTACTACGAGTTTTCATCGGAAATACAAATCAGGAGAAGCCTTCGCATGATCAAATTTTATCAAAACAATTTCCTTCCGGATTTAAAACTGACTTGTGTGGACGGTCAGGTACGAGCTTACAAAGTTGCAATAGCCACGTGCAGTTTACATCACAAGAGTCGACTAGTTAAATTCATGGAGGTAAATAAAAATAATAACTAACTGGGTACTATCATTCTGACTTGTATGTACTATTTGGAGGATTACGGCCATCGTTTTCTTCAGCAAACAGCGTGCTTATGCCTATGTTTACTAATTAATTGGAAGGTGCCGGACAAAATCGAACTCACGCTTCCGCCCAACATCAGAATAAGGACTCTGAAGTACCTCCTGGAATTTGTTAACGAGGGAAGGGTGAAAGTTCCCGAGACGGACGTTAAGAAATTTGTAGAAGCCGCGGCGCAACTTCATATCGACGGGATTATCAGCACGACTGGGATGGGAAATAGTGACAAACCAAAACGGGGCTTCATTGGCAGGATGAGCATCACTGTTTTTGTCTTTTTTATTATATTTTGGTTTTTGAGAGATACCCTAAAGTTCATCCCCATGTTCGACGTATTCAAAGATATGTTTCTATTTCTTTTCTTCCTGTACATTATCACTTAAGCTATGACTTTTTATTTCCCTCAGTATAATAATAGCAGGTCCATTCATTAATTTAAATTAGCGGCGCATGAAAACATGATCAATTGTATTATTAATGTATTTTTATGAATTAACGATAAGCTGAATGTCACTAAAACCACAGTCTGTAACCAATATGACTCTTCAAACTATATGTTATAACGTGCTACTTTTCAATTGGGAAAAGTATGTATTCCCTCAAATAATTTCTGTTTTTTAAAACCCTATCTGCACTACTAGAAAATTTATTTTTGATTTACAACCGTTTGGATGTGCATCCCTTCAAATTTGAATAATTTTTTAAGTTTTATTTGTATAATTGTATACCCTGTCGGATAGGAAGATAACTATCTAATTTATTAGTTCTGTTATATAATTAATTATTATAAGTTATACATGATAACATTTTATCAAACCAAAGAAATTCTGTACGAATGATAAATTTTTGTAGATTTTTTAATAATGAATCCAGAATTTGTAAAAGCTAAGGGAATCCCTTTCATTTTCGAACCAGTTATAAATAAATAAATAAATCTATCATTAAAAAATCTATTAACCTGAGCATTTCTTAGCTGAGTAGCTACATTTGTTAATCATTTTCATGATCAATTTTACTAGTAATTTCGTTTAGTGCACATATATTTTGTAACATTTTAGATTTTTATATCAGCATTATATTTTATTTTGGACTTTACTGTGTTTCTATGAAGGGA
Source organism: Dicyrtoma fusca (assembly GCA_034695205.1). NCBI lineage: Eukaryota > Metazoa > Arthropoda > Collembola > Symphypleona > Dicyrtomidae > Dicyrtoma > Dicyrtoma fusca. The sequence continues at coordinate 2,885 of JAQFZC010002219.1, read as the reverse complement.
GGGACAGATATACACAGTTTAAGGATTTGAGTTTGAGAGTGTATAACCGTGGTGTTGCGTTGCTGTGCTGTTGAGTTTGTAGAGTCGAGTGATGATGTGAATGCAAAACCCAGCGGGTGCTTAGATTTTCTTTCCTCCTCAATTTTGCACTTCCTCAGGCAACACCAACTCCCCTCTGATTTAATTATCGGTTTATTACGTACAAGTACAAGCACAAGTTGCAGCCCTCACTCTATCTTCCCATCTCCCATTCATTCTACAATCTAAACCCTAACCTACAACTAACTTGAAATCCATAGAATTACTAACTATGACTATCTCTCCCGCTCTAGCCACCAATGAAATGCTAAAATCATGGAAGCACTCTCACTAAACACTCAGCATCTCGAAATCCCTTCAAAGCATGACCATGGAGATACAGGAAGAAGACAAGTTTAAACGGAGGTCGCTATTATTACAGATATCATGTATGTACATATGTATATATTCCTAGAAGAGCCCTGATCTCATAAGTTCTGGTTTATTCTATCCAGAATTATCAACTTTCATTACTTTTAGGACCCAAACGAGCTTAGCATAAGTCCCAAAAGTTCACAATAATTGAAACAAGACACTTTCCGTGGCTGGACGCAAGTCACCAGTCAGATCAGTCACACTACCATGCATCGGTAGAAATTAAAGGGCAGTTGAATGCTGAACAGGAAATACATAGGTACACAGATATTCTGCAGTTTATACTTTCTGGAATTTACTTTTATCCGCTTTGATTCATCCCGATCCAATCGACGGATAAATTGAGTGCAGACAGTCCATCTGCTGTAGTTTCACGATAAAATATACCAAAATTCAACTTTAGAGAAGTTTGTACAGGGTACATCATGGCTCATAATAATTTACACATTACTACATAATACTTAGAACGCCAGCGTGAGATGAACACAAACTGCACAATTCTGTAAGCATTCCGGTCCTTTTATATAAATGTAAGCATTCCACGTTTAAAGGTACTACAAAGAAAGTGTACATTCTCAGTTGAAATGACAATGAGTAAAGTGAAGTAATGGCGATCTTAATGGAAAGTACGGATAGCCGATAGTGATACATAGTAGTTCAGTTCGTAGTAGATCGCAAATACCTCAGTACGAAGGAAGGCACAGGATTATAAAGAAATTCGAAAATTCGAAAATTCCGATCTCCACTAAAGGACTGCCAAGAAATAGGATCCCATAGATGAACAATATCAAAATCTAACGTGACGTGTTGGAAGTTGGAAGGATGAGTGGATGGGGAAGCCGAAGCCGAAATAAGTATTGAAGAAATGCAGCCTGTGTGTATTTTCAATCTAAGGATAAGTGGAACGAGATGAGATGAAATTGATATAAGGCTCCATGCTAAACACCTAGTTTATATTCATCGAATCTCCTTATGCTTTCTATCTTATCCCATTTTGCTCCCCGTCCCATCCTCATCTCATCTCAACCAACCAACCAACCAACCAACCCATGAATTTATCCATCCAGCTCTGCTACACTGTCTACAGAAACTGTCCGTGGATCAGTACCTACGAGTTAATCTTAAGCCCAACTCCATCATCTCCCTTTTATCCCATCTATCTTACCAGCACCATCACGAGTACGAGTACTACTAATATGTAGTAGTCTGTCGTGTCGTGAAATATACACATAGTGTAGCTATCTTTTATTTTCCATTTTATTTTATCTTCACAAAATACTCAAAATAGGAAAGTTAACGGAAATACGTGAAGACACAGAATGTGAGTATCAGTCGAGGATATGAATCCAGAATCTATCCAGAGCCAGAGTCAGAGCCAGGCTCCTACACTTATTTATTACACGCCGCGCTTCTTATTATCCTCCCCAAAGCTTGATGCTACAATACATTTCCCATTATCTTCATAATTTAACGCCAACGACAAGACAGCGGGTCCCATGGAATGGGGGCCTTTCCTATGCCCCAGCAATACTAACAAGGAACGAGGCAATGATATAATAGAAAAGTTTAGGAAGGCTATTATTCTATTGGTACATAATATATTTGTATATTCACTTACAGTCCAGGGTATACCTTCCCCTTCCCATATGTAACAATCATGGAATACACTCAGGATTGGGAGCAGTGGGCGGGCCCAGAGCGTTATTGAGATATTGTCTGATTTGCCCTTCCAGTCTCCATTATACTACAGATAGAACTTTCATAGTACTTTTCAAAACCTAAACGCTAAGTAAATACGATGCTGTGATGGGAATGTGAGAGATGCCGTGCTAGGGAAGAGCAGAGAGGACCATAAGTTACACTCGCGATGGAAATGAAAGTGGACTCAAGTTACTTTTGCTTGATACATAGTACATAGTAGGGAATCAAGTCGGGAGGCAGAGTTGAGAGGATGCGGAACAGAAATCCGAATCAGAAAGATTAATGACAGGACTAGAGGGTGAAAATGTGACGAATAATTCCCCTCTCCATCCCATCCTCAACTCTCAAAGGCAATAATATAGTGTCTCAATAAAGTCAGCTTGATGTTCGTAAAGCTCGCATGAATCAACATTAACTAAAATCCCATGCCCATGTAACTCTCAACCATCGGACCCCAGGATAGGCAAGTCAATTCAAGGGAATAATGGACTCCTGTGTAGATATTTCTGAACTGAGTCATGCACTGCTCGAATAAGACCAAAATGCAAACATGAACATTAACGTTTTCGAAACGGTCATTTATAAAAATTTTACATCTTTTTAAAACTGTTAATTTCAAGTTTTGACCTTTTTTAAAATGTTATTTTATATTTGTTGACCTTTTTAAAAATGCGTCTTTGTTAAATTCTAGGTTTGACCTTTTTGAAAGTGTTAGATACTAGTTTTGAATC
>JAQFZC010002218.1:0-24245 GCA_034695205.1 Dicyrtoma fusca | reverse complement strand
AACACTTTTTCAAAACGGTCAAATCTAGTAAATAACACTTTTTCAAAACGGTCAAATCTAGTAAATAACACTTTTTCGAAACAGTCAAAACTAGTAAACAACACTTTTTCAAAACGGTAAAAACTAGTAAATAACACTTTTTCGAAACAGTCAAAACTAGTAAACAACACTTTTTCAAAACGGTCAAAACTAGTAAATAACACTTTTTCGAAACAGTCAAAACTAGCAAATAACACTTTTTCAAAATGATCTAAACTAGTAAATAACACTCACAACATCAAAAAACTAGGAATTATCATTTTCAAAACCATTCACAACTAACAAGTAACAATAAGTGTATTACCGTTTTGAAATGGTAAAATAAATTATTGATTGAATCGTGATTCTTTTTTAACTCCTTGTATACCTCCAAGATTTCTACGGTGAGGTTTCTGTCAAGAATTTCACAAAAAACGAGGCTTTGACAACTGCAAAGAACCTGATTGGAAGCTACAGAACGATACGACGAGTGGTCAAATATCTACCCAAGTTGCTTGAGAATGCCAATGGAACTAATCGTAATCAAATAAATAAGAAGTATCTACATTTTGAAATTAAGTTTGAACACGGTTTTATTTTGTCAAACACATATTTTGAAAGAAATTGCTTCACTTTACTTGCATTTAGAATTGCCGAACCAAAGGGATAGTGACGACGCCATTGAAGTGAGACTTTGCCAATTCTACCAGTTTAACATTAGTCAAGTATTACTTTTTTCAACATTAAATATTACAACTTTCATCCACACAAAATATTCTAAGCTTAAAACAGATTGCTTTCATTTTTTAATTGAAGCAAATTTCCATTATCGGCCCTCAAAATTCAAGGCCTTATTCTTTTTGATTCATTGTAGTTTGCAAACGGAAACATTCTTGGATTTGTAACGGAAGCTAAACTGGATGCAGTCCATTGCTATGAAATCTGTGTTTATGCCAGCAACTACTTTGCTAAACATTTTGCACAGGCTGTGGATTGGCTGGAAATGGTTTTAAGCAAAGTGACGTTAGATGGCGATAGCACAATTAAGAAGGGCGTCGTAACCCATGCGTTTAGAAAAGCAGTGAAACAAGTGCAAATCATAAATTTTAATTTCAAACCACATGTTCACAAATATGACTTCTGCTTTCTATTTTAAACTGTAACGGTATTGTTTTAAGCACGATTTAGAATTTTAAAAAACCGCCGCCGCCGACGCCGCAACATCCGCAAACCCTTTTTTGTTTAGTGACCAAATTCAATCCATGCTTGAAAATGGCAGCTTATTTGGCCACCGGCAAACAAACCAAGGTCAAGAATACGCCAAATACAAAATGGAGAAAAAATGGAACAATGAAAATTTTAATTACATTGCACTTTGTAGTGGGCACAATCTCCAGGTTTGTATTTATCTTATTCTTGTATGAATGATGATGTTGATTAAGCTCCGAATTCGCTAATTTTTTCTGTACGTTGCTGCAGTCTGCAGTGCAAAAAGTCGAAATTATTTTGTTGGTTCGAGTTCAAAGTCCACGCTCGATTTAATCGAGCGTGGACTTTGAACTCTTTTTCAAGTTTAAGAACGGTTGACTATTCGATTCTCTTATATTATGTAATAAGCCATTTTTCAAAATACCGATTTTGATAGAATAAACTAATCTTTGTATTTTTTTTCAGAATAAGTAAACATGAAATTAAGTCTAAGTGGCTATATCGTCAGTCCCTGTATTTTTATATATGTACCAGTACATAGACTCATAAGACCGAAGTTTTGATTGTTATAATCTTTACTATTTCCCCGTCCGACGGATGAAGTGTGGATGGGATTAGTGGCCGTTCTACTTTTAAAACTTGAGTTCCATAAATTAAATAACCACAAAATTCTGTTTTGAATGGAAGGATGGGTCCATTTTCTTAGCTCTTCCGAAAATTAAATGCTCTACATCTACTGAAGTTTAACGTTGTACGTACATTACAAAAATGAAGTAACACGAAGGCTAATAAGTAAGGTACACTTTTACGTTCTGTCATATTAATATTTTATACAAACAACAAAATAAGGAACAGGTACAAAATTTCGAAAAAAAACTATTTTCTAAATTTTGGACCTCGTGTACTCGTGTTTATTATTTCACAACAATGGACGCCCCAAAGTAACTTAAGCAAGTTCAAAGCTGTCATTCCGTCATTGGGGCAGTTCTCAAAATCCGTCTCCTTGCTCAGCCACTTCCGCGTACGACGTGAGTGGAAAGCATTCTGCTTTGCGAAGCAAAAGTATCAATAAAACAACAAGATTTTGATATTCTCAAGATCGAATGAAAAGAATGGGTGCAAGCTGCAAATACGAATCGAATAAAAATTTCGGTCCGTATTAATATGGACGGAAATTATTAAGAAATTTTTAAGGTTAACTATTCGATTCTTATATTCAGCCATTCTTCAAAATTCCGATTTTGATAACAAAGAATAATATTTAAATGTTTTTCCAGAATAGATATAGAAAATAATTGGGTTAGAAAAAGCGATAATTATTTTTAATTTCGAGAACGGCGATTTTTTTAGGAGGGATTGAAGTCGAACAATATTTTAGTCTCCGAATGCGGGCCAGCGCGGACTCAGAATCTGGATCCAACTCAGAACGAGTTGGACCCTCCGGACTAGCCAGAAATATAATAAATTACATTATTGGTACTACTGGTTACTGGTGGATTTGAACAATTTTTATGCACCGCAGGGTACGTCTAATCTAAAACTATGACTACGTCCATTTTGGTTTTTATTCATTCTTTAACCTTTTTGAGACGGTAATGTACTTATAGTTTTGACCATTTTGTGAACGGTCGTTTCTTGATTTTTGACCGTTTTGCAAAAGAGTTCTTTACTAGTTTTGGACAGTTTTGGAAATGTGTTATTTACTAGTTAATTTTGACCTTTTTGGAATTGTGTTATTTTACTAGTTTTGACCGTTTTGAAAATGTGTTATTTACTAGTTTTGACTTTTTGAAATTGTGTTATTTACTAGTTTTGATCATTTTGAGAATGTGTTACTTACTAGTTTTGACCTTTTTGAAAAAGTGTTGTTTACTAGTTTTGCCCTTTTTGAAAATGTGTTGTTTACTGGTTTTGACCCTTTTAAAAAAGAGTTATTTACTAGTTTTGACCTTTTTTAAAATGTGTTATTTACTAGTTTTGATCGTTTTGAAAATGTGTTTTATTCCTTCCGTGGTTCCTCAGTTCCGAATAGGTTAAACAAAATAAGCTTTCAAAATCAACAAAACCTTTTTTATTTTAGGCATTCGGGAACATTTTATGCAAATAAAACTTAACTATTAATAAGTAATTAATAACATTCATTTATATTTGTACAAGAAAGAATAGCTATAGAATCGGCAGAGCCTTTGATTTCATCTCATCATTTATATTACACAAATGGAAAAATCTTGTCATCTGCAATTGTAACAGGATTTGGAATAAATTAGCACACAAGTTTTCACGAGATCCTTTGCATAAGACTTAATTGTGCTTCCTTCAATTTTAGTACATTTAACATCAATAGGTATTTAAGTTTTAAGTCGTTAAGGTAGAGTAAGTTGCTATATCTAAAATGTATTAAATTTTTATACAAACAACAGAAATCAACAACTACTTGAACGTAATTAGCAATGAGGCCACGTTATACACAACTTAATGAATGAATACGAGTGTTGAAATTTTTTGTAGAATGCCGAACCCTCCAACTTGAATTCCTGTACATGAAATGGATCGTACCATACTTGTGATTTCCAAATCCATGGGATGTTTTGGAAAAAAGACTCGAGTTACCCAACGAACAGCCTTCAAACGTCCCCCGCCAATATTTTTCAGTGAAATCAGAAGCTGTTTTTTAATTTGCCCAATCCTCTCAGGGATACAGAATGCTTTTTGGTAGCAAACGCAGAATCCGATACAGCAGTCCACGCTCACAATCACGTTAAAGACGCCCACAATGGGATCCTTGTGAAAGAATTTGATAGCAAAAAATAGTCCCCCAATGCAAACTTCGAGATAGAGGATACTTGCCCAGAGAATACTTGTTCTACTGGACTGATTGAATAGTTGAATGAGAAGTTGCTGCTGATGGGTGAGTCTAATGGCGGATATTAATCGACCAGTTTGTTGCAAACTTCCGTTTACAATAGAATATGCTCTCAATAGGCTCTCGTGTGTGTGTTCAAGAAACGTCAATTGAAAATAAACGGCAGCGTAAATACAGTTTGTAATCATATAAACTAACATTGAAAATTCAAATGCACCCAGTATTGCATACAATTCAGTGGTTTTATAATTCTCTGGCAATCTGTTAATGACCAGTTGAGGTCTTGAGGGGTCCATCAAAATAATAACGAGACCAAATAGAATGGACCCACTGCAAATTAGAGGCAGGCATTTAATTAACAATTGCTGTTTCGTCAAATTCAGAAGCTTTACAGGCAACTTAGCTCTGCTGCCATGAATTTGGTTCCAAACAAAGCAGAAAGACTGCCCGTGTTTCTTGAACAAGACGGCTAAAATAATTGCATTGAAGGAGCCACAAATGAATATAAATTGAATCGAAAAATGGTTAAAATTAAAATCGGTACTTTTCTCGGTCAACATTTTTGCTAGGCTTTCTACTAGCTGTGCAAAATATACACAAAATAGAATCAAATATGTGTACTGAATCGCCATTTTACACTTTGAGCTAAATTGAGCTATTTTTTGAGTTTTGGGGTTGAATTCAAACGGAAAGATGCAGAGTTGCGATAGAACTTTCATGGTTATAATGTTGCCCATCTTCTTGCAAATACTTAAGGAACAAATTTATATTTTACAATTTAAAAGTTAGCAAGGGTAGAATTTAGACTATTGTTGCTTACGATGAGCTCATTTATTTTAGATGCAAAGGAGTAGCAGTCTTACGACTGTAGAAACTTTGGACTAAGCACTTTGCTTACAATTAGATAGTGCTTGCCACACACAGAGTTTCTTTGGCTTTATCTTCAGTTATTAGAGCCATTAGCATACAGTTGTGTAATTTATTTTTGTACAACTTGTGAGGTCCTTACAAATAGTTTGCAAAGTCAATTTTGTCGATTCGAATTTGCTCTTATTTACCACCCATAGAGTTTGTGGCTTTATCTTCAGTTAGTAGAACCATAAGTCACTCATTCTGTCAGTCGAGATTGGGCTACTGTGATTGGCAAAATCCGATAACCCCCCGGAAGACAATTATTGGACGTTCAAATTTATTTTAACTCTTTATTTACTATATAGGGACTTACTTATTTTTATTTTGTTAAACAGTTTTCAATGCTAAAATAAAATTTGTAACTAAATTATGCCATTGTTTTTATTATTTTATTATTATTATTATTTGTAGCTCACAAACTCTTGTTTTATGACAATTTAAGCCAATCTTGAATAAAAACATTTTTTAACTTTTCTATTTCCCAAAATACGGTAGAGTCGGTCACAGACCGTATACTGTTGAAACCAGTAGTCCCGAATGAAATCCGAAGCTTTTTCCCCAATCATGATCGCTGGCGCATTCGTATTTCCGTTCACTAGAACGGGCATGATGGAATTGTCCGCCACGCGAAGGCCATGGGTGCGCAGTACTCTGTAAGAAAAACCAGAAACAAGTGTTTACATTTCGATTTAACCAACTCGGAGCTAACACTGTAGATAGTTGTTTAGTGTTTACGCTGCAGATTGATACTTTTAAGACAGTCAAAAAAACGGAATTAACATTTTTTAAAATTTCAAAACTAGAAATACCAATTTCAAAAAAGATCAAAACTAGAAATTACCCTTTTAAAAAAGATCAACCCTAGAAATTATAATTTTGAAAAAAAGACCAAACCTAGAAATTACTTTTTTAAAAAAGAATCAAAACCAGACCGTACAATTTTTAAAAGGATCAAAACTAAACATTTAAAAGTTCTATACTATAAATCCCTATTTTAAAAATGATTACAGTAAGAAATCGCCATTTTAAAAAAGACCAAAGCTAGAAATTACCATTTCAAAAAAGATAACTAGAAATAACCATTTTAAAAAGGTTCAAAACTAGAAAAACGTTTTCAAAAAGGTCAAACCTAGAAATCACCCTTTTCAAAAATATCAAAACTGGAAATTACAATTTTAAAAAAGATAAAAATTAGAAATTACCATTTTAAAAACGATCAAAACTAGAAATTACACTTTAAAAAGATCCAGAAGGTACAATTTTTCAAAAGAACTAAAATTAACATTTAAAAAAATTGTATACTAGAAATAACCATTTTAAAACTGATCATAGTAAGAAATCGCCATCTTAAAAAAGACCAAAGCTAGAAATTACCATTTCAAAAAGGATCAAAACTAGAAAAACATTTTCAAAAAGATAAAACCAAGAAATCTCCCTTTTCAAAAAGATCAAAGCTAGAAAGCAACATTTTCAAAAAGGCATAAAACTAGAAATTGACATTTTCAATAATGTAAAAACTAGAATTTAACACTTTCAAAAACGTCAAAGCTACAAATCAACATTTTCAAAAGGTGCTAAACATGTTGCTTTTTGAAAACGTTAAAAATGTAACAAAGCCCTGTAATTCTGGTACCTGAGCCTTGTATCCACAACCGCAGTTTTATCGCCCACGGCTTTCCCCATCTTGCAAGTTCCCACGGGATGATAGAGTGTCATCCCAATGTGTCTCGCATAGCATTCAAAATACTCCAAACTTTTAAATTTCTTATTCTCACAGCCTGGCAACGGATTACTTCCCAGTCTCGCATTAATTTTCTTAAAACTCTTCGTTTCCATTAAATCCACGGACCATTTCAGTCCCTCAGCCAGAACCTTTGCATCCCTCGGGTCTTCAAGGTAGCGTGGATCTATGATGGGATGGCTGGAGGGGTTTTTATCCTTTAGCTTAATGGTACCTACACTATAGGGCCTTGCAAGCGTAGGCATTAGAATAAAACCGTCTTTTCCCAAATTTGGCCCCAAATATTTACTTAAAACCTTCTCACTCGTCCCATAAGCTTTCGAAAAATCGCCGGCAATATTTTTGTGGACGCCAGTGAGTATCATGTAGATTTGGAGGTCAGGCCAGTCAAGCCCTTTTGGTACGACCTGGGAGGTGGAAATGAATGCGTGGGAATGCATCGTCATTGGACAGGTAAGGGGGCCTAAAATCACCGTAAATAAATTTTAATTAGGTTGTAATTAATCTATTCGGAAATGAGAAACCATACAAATAATGCTTTATAAATGCGTTTAGTCTATAAATTAACTTTTTCAAAAATTTCAAAACTAGAAATTACGATTTTAAAAAAGAGCAAAACTAAAAATTACGACTTTAAAAAAGGTTGAAACAAGAAATTACGATTTTAAAAAAGGCCAAAACTTAAAAGTACAAGTTTAAAAAAGGTAAAAACTAATAATTTCAACATTCAAAACGGTCGAAACAGGAAAATGCCAATTTTAAAAGGATGCAAAACTAGAAATCAAAATTTTCAAAACACTTTCAGAGAAACTAGTAACTAACAATTTTAAAAAGATGTAAAACTAGAATTTTCAATTTTTAAAAAGATGTAAAACTAGAATTTTCAATTTTTAAAAAGATGTAAAACTAGAATTACCCATTTTTAAAAAGATGTAAAACTAGAATTACCCATTTTTAAAAAGATGTAAAACTAGAAATTATCATTTTGAAAAATATTAGAAAAAGAAGTCACCATTTTAAAAACGATCAAAACCATAAGGTACCATTTTTAAATAGATCAAATCTAGAAATTACCATTTCAAAAACGTCAAATCTAGAAAAGGTATCATTTTAAAAAGATTTAAAACTAGAGTTTCCCATTTTTAAAAGGTTGTAAAACTAGGATTTACCATTTTTAACACGATGCAAAACTAGAGTTTCCCATTTTTAAAAGGTTGTAAAACTAGGATTTGCCATTTTTAACACGATGCAAAACTAGACATAGGTAGGTATTATTGTTTCGAAAAGGTTAAAAACTTCAAAAGATCACGTGAACTGCCCTTGCTTACCTTCGCCTCCGAAGAAGTAGTCGGTAAGAGTAGAGAAACTAAAGTCACGATCTGGCATGTAGGAAATGGGCTCGTCAATAATAATGTTAAGTAACGGGCAAGCCACGTGGTCCTGTAGATTCTGTCCAACGGGTAAATCCACCCTCGTTTTTATCTATAGGCACAAAACGACAATCTAAAACATCAAAAACAAATACTGAAAATAAATTAGAAAATTAATCTTTTCAATTAAAAAAACATACCCCAGTGGATTTCAAGTGTTTTTTAGGCCCAATCCCAGACAGCATTAAGAGTTTAGGCGAGTCTACTGCGCCTCCGCTAACAATGATTTCCTTACTGGCACGTGCAAACTTTTTGACTGAGCCATGTTGAATGTACCACACACCCTCAGCACGATTATTTTTATCCAGTTGTATCTGTAAATTAATAAATTATTTATTTTTGTACGCAAAAAATATAACAACGCAATACTCAACGATTTAAAATAGGGCGGGTTTTATTTATTTTGAATTATTACCTTAGTTGCCTGTGAATATCTGGAAATCCTTAAATTTTCCCGGGTCAAAATGGGCTTAATAAATGCTGAATAGGTTCCAAATCTAGAGCCATTTTTTTGGGTGACCTCAATTTTTGAAAAGCCGGTCCTCTGAGGGCCGTTAATGTCAATGTTTTCGTAGCCTTTTTCTTTGCCGGCGTTCATGAAATGGTGGGCTAATGGCGGGTCCCACTTTCGGTTTTCTATGTTGAGAGTCCCGTAGGCGCTGTAGCCGTAGTATCTGTCTGAAATTTGAAATTGGAGCCAAAATAGTTAAAACAAAGGTCGTGTTTATATAGGTATTATTTGTATTTATACATTTTTTATTTTTATTAACCGTCTTTCCAGTCTCCATGGTAATCCCCACTCCTTTTGAAGAAAGGAAGGACGTTTTCGTAGCTCCAGGCTGGATCATTAGTGAGGTTGGCCCAGTTATCGTAGTCTAAAGCATGGCTTCGAACGTACACCATGTAATTCAAGTTACTTGTGCCTCCTAGGATCTTTCCTCTGGGCCATCGGGACGACTATTAGAAAAACAAAAGGTAGCTTTGCATTACTGGCAGAAAATTGATCATAAAGCTGTACTTAAACTACATTTTTGTTTTCGGAAACTATTCGGAACTGGGGAACTAACTATAAATCGAACGCGGTAAAAAGTGTTTATTTTACAGATTATCTTTCTCTAAAAGGTGAGAAATAAAAATCAACATTTTAAAAAAGGTCAAAATACGAAACCAGCTTTTTCAAAAAAGTTCAAAACTAGAAACCAGAATTTTCGAAAGGGCAAAAACATTAAATCAACATTTTCAAAACGGTCAAAACTAGAAATCTACGTTTTCAAAAAGATCAAAACTAGAAATCAACGTTTTTAAAAATACCGAAAACATTAATCAGAATGAACGATCAGGACTAAAAATTAACACTTGCAAAAAATGCCGAAAATATAAATCAACATTTCCAAAAAGATGAAAACTAGAAATCTACATTTTCAAAAAGGTCAAAACTAGAAAGCAAGATTTGCAAAAAGGCGAAAACTAGAAATCAGCATTTTTACAACGGTCAAAACTAGAAATTAACATTTTCAAAAAATGCCAAAAATATAAATCAACATTATCAATAATTTTCAAAAACACTCGTAACTACTAACTAGCACGTTGAAAAAGGTCAAAACTAGAAACTAACATTTTCAAAAAAGATCAAAACTAGAAACCTGCATTTTCAAAAAGGCCAAAACTAGAAATCAGCATTTTCAAAAAGATCAAAACTAGAAATCAACATTTTCAAAAAGATCAAAACTAGAAGCCAACATTTTCAAAAAATGCCGAAAATATAAATGAACATACTCAAAAATGTCAAAACTAGAATTTAGCACTTTCAAAAACATACTTAGCTACTACAAAACACTTTCAAAACGATTAAAACTATAAATTAGCATTTTCGAAAATGGTACAAGAACAAAACATTACCGTTTTGAAAAGGTAACGTATGCACTAAATATGTAACTGTGTACTATTTACTTACGTGACCTTCATGACCTTGAAGAGCATGTTTCTGTGGGACAGTCTTGTGCATCCAATCCACCTGAGGCCGGTGGACTAAATTAGGCGCAATTCCAGGGATTGAATGCAAATAAATGGGATCCCCTCCAGCCTCAATTAAAAGTACTTTATTATTTCTTGAGAGGCGATTTGCAACTACTGCCCCAGCAGAGCCACCACCCACTACAAAACCGAATAAATTAGTTTTAAAAAAAAATTTACAACAAAATTCAATAGCCTAAACCACGGACACTTTGTAATAATTATTACTATTCAACTCACCAACAATGAAATCATAGACTTCCCCCGTATCCCCGGGGTAAAAGGTGCTCGAAACATAGTTATAGTAGTAGTTGTAAGATGTTAAAATTACGACTAAAACTGGGAGCGATGAGATAAAAGAGACAAAAAGGAGCATGTTGAAAAGAGCCATTTTATCTACAAGTGTAAAATTCTAATTCTTGACCAGTAACTTTATGTTAATTGTGTGTGCACTACTGCACTGCACCGCACTGCACTGTGCACTGTTGGCAACTAAACTGCAATCAAAGAAAGTGACACTGTTAAATCGATAGACTGTACAGATGGTTGACACACCTGCTGGCCTAAGCCGTGTAAATCGCAGTTAATTAATTTTTATTCCGTATTCAACTACTGAGAGGCTTTTCTTATCTGTAATGAACGGACGCCCTGGAAATCCAAAGATCAAATACTTACTAGTAAATTCTAATACCTGTTATTCGTTTTAACCTTTTCGAAACGGTAATATATCCAGTTTTACAACTCTTTGATAAAGCTAATTTCTTATTTTTGACTTTTATAAAATGTTTTAGTTACTCGTGTTGACCTTTTTGAAACGGCTAATTTCTTGATTTGACCTTTTTAAGACGTGTTAATCACTAGTTTTGACCTTTTTAAGAAGTGTAAATTACTAGTTTTGAATTTTTTAGAAAGTGCAAATTACTAGTTTTGACTTTTTTAAAAACTGTAATTTACTAGGTTTGGCCTTTTTAAAAAGTGCAAATTACTAGTTTTGACTTTTTTAAAAAGTGTAAATTACTAGTTTTGACCTTTTTAAAAAGTGCAAATTATTGGTTTTGACATTTTTAAAAAGATCAGATTACTAAGTTTGACCTTTTTAAAAAGTGCAAATTACTAGTTTTGACTTTTTTAAAAAGTGTAAAATAATAACTTTGACCTTTTTAAAAAGTCTAAGTTACTAGTTTTGACCTTTTTGAAAAGTGTTAATTACTGGTTTTGACCTTTTTGAAAAGGCTAGTTTCTTGTTTTGAACTTTTTGAACAAGTGTTGTAGAATAAAAACTTTTGGAAATCATTTTTTCCATCATTGATGGCTTCCCGGTTCCGAACAGGTTAAATTCGATTTTTATTTCTTCTATTTTAGTTTCCAATTTGCGCAGTGGAGTAAGTCAGTACACGATGGTAAAAATACTTGTAACATTTTTATCAACTACATCTTTATTCCATAAGTAACTGCTTAAAACCTGTTTTAGCTCAAGGCGAGAGTTGAATGAAAAAAAAATAGATTCTGGATTTCCTTCACAGATCCTTATGTGAGCTTTAAACAAGAAGTGTACTCTGTCACTACTTTACGACTTTACAATGCATTTTTTATAATTGTCAGACATTGTTCTCTATTTTGTGCTGGAGTTTTCCTCGTTCATTTTTTTCGTGCTCATAAAGTGAAGTTGAAAGTGAAGCTTGCATAACCACTGGTGATGTAACACTGCGCTGGAACGTTTTGCACAATAATACAACTGAAAGTGAAATGCACAATTTATTTGTGACACGGCAGGCGTAACTTCAAATTATAGTAGACTATTTATTAGCTGGTTTAAAAAAAAGCTAGTTTACACAGCACATAAAGATGTTTGTCTTCTCTTGTTCACAGATTAATAAAATAAATAAATTTTTATTAATTTGATCGAATTGCTCAGTGTCCCAAAGGAATAAAGGGCTAGCGGTCCCCTTCATTGTCGGGATGGAAAGGCCCTTTAAATCCCTCAATGAGAAAATCGCAGGGAAGCCGAGGCATTTTGGCCGAAAACCAGGGCAAGATGCCCGTAGATTTGTACTTCCACTTGTCCCATCCCACTTTTACCACCACAGCCACGATCAACACCACCTCCAACACCCAAATCAAAGGCCATCCCAAGGTCATCCAGTTTTCTTCTTCTTTTTGACATACTTTGTGGTACTCTAAGTTCACTACCTGCATAATTATTTAATTAAAATTATATATACACAGCCTAGCACGTAGAATAGAAACATGTGAAAATTTAAACCGCTGAGTTTTGAAGACTTACCTTCACGCCTTCAAAGTTTTTACAAAAGATGCGCTTTGAATCCGCAATCTTCCTTTGGTGAATGACCAAAAGGCGCTATAAAAATATCAAATAACGTTGTTTCGCTTCCTCTACAAAAAATGACGTTATTTTTGTATTCTTTAGCCCAGTCGAAACTGTGAAGCCAAGGAAATAATGTTTTACAAATAGTGTTTATACTACAAACGTTTCTAAAACGGCCAATGCTACATAGAAGTATTTGTTTCAGAAACTAGTAGCTAACCCTTTTAAGATAGTCAAAACAAGAAATTAGCATTTCCAAAAGGTTCAAAACCTAGAAACAACATTTTCAAATAAAAAAAACTAGAAAACAACATTTTTAAAACAACAAAAAAATATCAAACAACATTTTAAAAACAACAAAAACTAAAAAACTACATTTTTAAAACAACAAAAACTAAAAAACAACATTTTTAAAACAACAAAAACTAGAAAACTACATTTTCAAAACAACAAAAAGACTAGAAGACAACATTTACAAAACGTTCAAAATCTAGTAATCAACCCTTTTAAGAAGGTCGATTAAAACAAGAGCTTAGCGTTTTCAAAAAGATATAAAAATGAATATTGCACAGCTTCGAACAGGTTAAAAAATGACCAATTTCAAAGTTTCTTATCCATGGACGTACCTTAATATTTTCTGCCGTGTCGCAGTCACACTCAATGTAATTATCCCCCAGGCTAACGCGTCCGTGGCCCACAACTTCATTGGCTAGGATTTTGGACATGAGGCGGGAGGGGAGCTGTTCAAAAAAGACCAAGGATTTTAAAACAAGGCTGGTCGAGTCTAGTCGGACAGTCGGACTAGACAAGCGGACTAGCGCCTAGAATAGACTATTATGCTTTCTTGGCCGGTTTGACTAGACTACACTAGACTAGACTAGCCAAGGGTGGAAACAATCGTGAATAGACTAGACTAACAAGAACCGCCGAGCAAAAGGACTAGACTAGACTAGACTAGCCGCTATTTTCTCAGTGTTAAGGGAAAGACAACTGGCTGACTAGACTAGACTAGGCTAGGTATTTGTGCTGACCAGACTAGACTATTTAGGTAGGAAAAACAGCGTAACTAGACTACACTAGCGGATGCTTAAAAAATAAATGACTAGACTAACGGATGCCTAAAATATAAATGACGAGACTAGACTAGCGGATTCTTAAAATATAAATGACTAGATTAGACTAGCGGATTCTTAAAATATAAATGACTAGATTAGACTAGACTAGCGGATTCTTAAAAAATAAATGACTAGACTAGACTAGCAAACATTTTGGCCAGCCTTGACTGCTAGAATTATAAAAATGGGATTTTTTTAAAACTTTGCCATAGACTATAGACTTACTGCTGAGATGTTATTGTGACTGAGGCCAAGGACGTCGAATTGCTTAATGAAGGCTGTGGACTCGAGGGAGGCGATGCTTCGGATGAAGTTGTGTTCTGCGACGAGGCTGCCGAGGTTCCGATAGTCGGGGGACTGGAGTTGGCTGAGGTGGGTGAGGCGGTTGTGGGAGACGTTGAGGAAGCGCGTGTAGGCGGAGATGGCGGGGAGCTGCGTGAGGTTTCTGGAGGAGCAGTCGACCTTGAGCGTGATGGACATGTTGTCCCGGTGACTCGTGAAGCTGACGGGGAAGTTGCTGCGCTGGAACGTCCCGGTCTTCTGCACCGTGTAGATGCTGCAGGGACACGCCGGACGCACCTTCGCACACTCGATCTTCTCGTCCTGAGCAGTGAGCAGAGACCAACAATAATACATGAAATCCCTCCCTTAAAAAACTACACTGTATTCCATAGGCATCAATTCCACTCACAGAGTTACAACTATTTATTTACTCAATCTTTCCGGATTATTCGGAACTGGGGAACCATTGAACCATGAAAAGATGGTGTACAAAAATGCGTTTATTCTACTTTACTTTTTCTAAACGGGCGAAACTCATCGTAATCCACATTTCCAAAGCCAACAAAAATTAATAGTCGTACGTAACCATACTTTATATACATGTATGTTCACTTTCAAAAAGATCAAAACAGGAAATTTGCATTTTCAAAAAGGTCAAAACTATTAACAACAACTTTCAAACAGATCAAAACAGAAAAATTACATTTTCATAAAGGTCAAAACTATTAACAACAACGTTCAAAAATAACAACAAAATAAAGTAGATTTTTCAAAAGATTCAAAACCTTAAATCAATATTTTCAAAAACGTCAAAACAGGAAATTTCCATTTTCAAAAAGGTCAAAACTATAATATAGTTTTTTTTAAAACCGTTCAAAACAAAGAATTAACATTTTTTCAAAATTGTTGAAACAAGAAATTAACATTTTTAGTACGGTCAAAACAAGAAAGTAGCATTTTCAAAAAGACCAAAATTAGTAACAATAACTTTCAAAAAGGTAGTAAAAAAAAATTAAAAAAAATAAAGTATCTTTTCCAAAAGGTTCAAAACTATAAATTAATATTTTCAAAAACGTTAAAACATATTTAAAAAGACAGTAAAACTAACACTTTTAAAAAGGTAACAACGAGAAATTAAAATTTTCAAAAAGATGCAAAACTAAGATATATTACGATTTCGAAAAGGTAAAAAATAAATGAATTAAAAAAAAAGCCGACATACGTGCTTGGCCTTGAGAGCCCCGTAGATGGTGAAGCGCATAACACTGAGCGTGGCATCGTCGTTGAAGTGCTTGCAGTCGAGTGCGTGGGCGTCCTGGAACATCCGGGGGTTGGCCTCGTACCAGGGGAAGAGGTACGTCGCCACCCAGGCACACGACAGGTTTTGACTTCCCAGCCAAATCGACTGGATCGTCGTCAGGTTGAGAAGGGACCCCGGGAGGGACTTGAGATGGCTAGATAATTATAATATATTAATTACATTTTTTTTAACAAAAAAATAAATAATAGCCTCATTTAAATCTTTGTTCGCTTTACAAAAATAAGATGATCTCTCATTGACACACCTGTTGTTGGTAAGAACGAGAAATGAGAGTTTGAGCCGCAGTTTTCCTGTGGCCTGGAAGAGGACGTTGGGGAGGGACTCGAGGGCATTGTGAGACAGATTCAGATTGACGATGTAACGGGACAAACTTCCATCTAAACCCTCCTTCGTGAGGTTGCAGCCGCTAACTGTGATGGACTGGAGGCCCGTCAGAGCCTCACTGAACTCGGAGAAGTTCACGAACTTCGGCCCCCTCGTTAAGTTTCTGCAGCTAATGTCCAACACGTGAATCTCCTATAAAAACAATCATTTTTTGATCTGTTCTGAATTGGGAAAATAAGGCAAACGACCTGACGAAAATGTTTATTCGACAAATTAATGTTTTCAAAATTGTCGAAACCAGTAGTCAACATTTTTAAAAACATTCAAAACTGTATTATTGACAAACACTTTCAAATTGGTCAAATCCGAATGCAAGACATTAAAACTTAAAATCGTTTCAAAATGAAATAACTGAATCTTTCAAACGGTCAAAACAATAAATCAACATTTTTCAAAAAGATTCAATAATAGTAAAATAAATAACACTTTCAAAAAGTTAAAAACTGGAAAGCAACGTTTTCAAAAACATGCAAAACAGCTAACTAACGCTTTCAAAAAGCTAAAACTTGAAATTAACGTTTTCAAAAACATGCAAAACAGTTAACTAACACTTTCAAAAAGCTAAAACTTGAAATTAACGTTTTCAAAAACATGCAAAACAGCTCACTAACGCTTTCAAAAAGGTAAAACTTGAAATCAACCTTTTCAAAAACATGCAAAACAGCCCACTAACGCTTTCAGAAAGCTAAAACTTGAAATTAACGTTTTCAAAAACATGCAAACCAGCTCACCAACGCTTTCAAAAAGCTAAAACTTGAAATTAACGTTTTCAAAAACATGCAAAACAGCTAACTAACGCTTTCAAAAAGCTAAAACTTGAAATTAACGTTTTCAAAAACATGCAAAACATCTAAAAAAAACACTTTCAAAAAGCAAAAAATTAAAAATTATTAACGTTTTCAAAAGCATTAAAAACTAGTAACTCACACTTTCAAAAATCTAAAACTAGAAATTAACGTTTTAAAAAACATCCAACACTATAGTAACCAGCACCAGCACTTTGAAGAAAGTCAAAAGTAGAAATCAATATTTTCGAAAACACTCAAAACTACTATAACTGAGCACTGAGCGTGCATTCAAGATGCTAAAAACTAGAAATTAAAGTTTTAAAAAACTTGTGAAACCAAATATGTACGGCCTTCCTAAAAGGGCAAAACTCGGGTTTTAATAATATGTATTAGGATGGCTTGCTGGTATAGGCAGTAATAGGCACGGAAGCCGGCTATATGTAAAAGAAGGGTAAATTAAATACGCCACACAACCAAAATCCAGCACACATTCTCTAGCACATTGAACGAGGTCTCTATTTACATTCACCATTCACTGACTGGTTAATCAAACTAAATAGATCACCAATAAATAATAAAATAAATAAATAGGCACAACCAAGTGGAGGGACTCACGCGAAGGCAGGCAATGGGAACGGTGCTGAATTCCTGGATGATGGCTTGGCTAATAGAAGAACTATTGGCTGACGGGGTAACGAAGCACTTGGCGCAGGTCCCGTTGTACTTCCAATTGGGATCCTGCACATAGGGCTTGCACGTGCTTTCAAAGACGCACGTGGTCGTTTCCCCGTTCTCGGCCCCCGCCCCCCGGTAGGAGTTGGTGCAGGCCGAAGACAGAACTTGGCGGGTAAGACAGCCCAGGCCAATCAACACCAGCAGCAAAACCCGCCGGCGGGAAAATTCCATCCCATTGACCACAGTTGGCAGTCAAAAAAAGCCCATAGAAACGTTGCAAAAATACAAAATTATTCAATTTCTTTTACCTTTCTGACTATTCTGACCAAGACGGGGCAAAGACACTAATCGTATATAAGTTTTGAACAAAATCCGTGGATACATAAGGATGCGACGCGACGGCTGGGAATCTTCTATCGACCGCATCTTCTATTCTCTACTACGCACATTAAAATGCAATTAGGCTGGCAATGGATGTGAATCCCAAGTAGTAGCACGTATCACCCCAAGATTATACTAATCTAGAACTTTTCTACTTTCTTACATGTGTAGGGCTATGTACACTTGTAACTCTAATAGTAATAGTAACAAGACGGTCAAAGTCCACTGCCCTCCTTAATCTGGGGTACTTACATCTTGTTGACATGATGTGAATATGAAAATAGTCTAAAACTACACGACATGCTCATAAACCAATACGTAACCAGATCCAGTAAATTATCACCTTTCAATTTCTGTATATATTTATTCCATTCCTTATTGACACGACAGCCTAATTCTATTTCTGTTTACACTATCCAGTATCCACACTCTTCACTAAATGCATTATATAAAAATAAAAATAAAAATAAATTACAACAACCGAACAACATACAAATGCGATGCGAAGCCACTATGCGCTGCACTGCACGGGTTGAAGAAGCAAATAAGTTGGTAGGTATTTTTGTAGAATTTTGCCATATATTTCTATTTTTTTCCTGGATTTCCCCCAAACAACAACACTACCACAATTATTATAGTAGTAAACCAGTTTGGAATATGTACAAGTCAAATTTATTATAGTTTACAGTCCATTGTGGTCTGTGGTGGCTAGACATGGTCTATAAATAAAAGAATAATAATTTCACAATCAGCCAATTCAATGCCACGGCTCAATTTATTTCACCTCGAGAAAGTCCAAGTATAAAAGTCAATGTTTTAGTATGTATGTGTGTGTGTGTGTGTGGGCAGAGTGAACGTATTAGTTTTTGACTGGGTAGACTTACAAAAGTGTAATTATAGTGATTTATTACTTTTCAAAAGATGTAAAGGAGGAGATGCGTCATTTTGATCTTTCAAGCCCGGTCTAGTATTACTTTCTTGTAGGCGAGGCAGCTGATGGTGTATGTTTACATAATTTGATTTTGTGACGTGTCTAAGTACTAAATACACAATTTTAATTATGTACACAAGTTCAACTTAATCTTTGTTTGTATCGCTTGTTATTACAAGTATAGCTGGGCTACATAATGTTTAGGATGTTGCCGTTTTTAATTTCACTTTTACAATTTTCTTAATTTCCTCCTAGTCTAGTCTAGTCAACCAGTTGCCTATCCCTTAACATGTGAAAAATCTTGGCTAGTACGGTCTAGTCAGTTTACTCCAGGGCTCTTGCTAGTCTAGTCTAGTCTAGTCTATTCACCATTTTTTCAACCCATAGCTAGTCTAGTCTCGTCTAGTCAAACCGGCCCAAAAAGCTATAAAGTCTAGTCCAGTCATTAGTCTATTCTAGTAAACTCGGCCTGCCTTGCCTGTATAAATGCATAGTAGTGCGCGTCGTATCAGTTTACAAGAGATGGCAATTTGTCACTTCAAAAACATTAAAGAACAATTCAAACTAAAGTCTATTGTTCTTTTAATCAGAGACATAAATTACATGAAACAATATCCACGGATCTGAATATTAATATTTTTTTGAATTATTTCGCATTTGCATTTTTAATACAGTACATAATTAGGATGAGGACTGACGTAATAGATACACATCACTGATGCTTTCATAATATAATATTTGTAAGTATGACAAAAATGTGGCAACAAAACTGTGGCTTACTCCAGAAAACAACCTGTTTAAACAAAGTCATTGACGCATTACGTTTGCAAAAAACAAAGGAATAACTAAAAATATTGTACAAATTAGCACTAACAATACAGAATGGGTTTACTAAACAAAAATTATTTGTAACCCGAGATACTTAAAAACAAGAGATATATAGAAACGGTGGCACTTTATATAAAAACTGTGTAAACTTCCTCACCTTTTTTTTTGCAGTATTTTTTGGAGTATTACAAAAACCTATTGAACAGTAAACTGTTTAAATTGCTATTTTTTCTGAAACTAAAAACTTATTAGCCAAAGATGAAGTTCTACGGGATTTGTCTGATAATTCAGCTTCTGATCTGTTGCTGCCTGGCTTCACTTGACATGGGCAAAGCCACTAATGTAAGTTTTCTGTAAACATTTACCTAGGTAGATTCTTTGGTTTTTTAAAAGTATCAATGCTATTATTTTTATTGACTTTCATATGTATTATATTTAAAATGACTGAAATTAATTTTTAGTGCACAGTTGATGCAGACTGTCTTAAAACTCAGTGCTGCAATACGCCGACGATGTAAGTAAACTGTTGAAATATTTTTTCCTTCAATCTTTTAAAAAAATGAAATTAAAATTATAAATTATAACCATTTTATTTTTTAACAGAGCTCATGCATTCCCCCGATGCTCTTCAGTAAGTCCATATAATCTTACAGTAATAATATCATTTTGATGTACTATAATTTCTTCTTCTTGGCTGTACATATTTTGTTTCATACTGTGACTGTGCATTTGAAGGGTTTTATTTAATTTGTTTTTAGCGCGGAAATGTTGGCTGGAGATGCTCATTTGGTCGCTGTCCATGCTTAGATGGCTTAGAATGCAGAAATTTTTGGTTAGAAAATTACTTTTTATTTTGAAATAAATCTATGATTAAGTTCGTGTTTTTTTTTATTGTTCTGTGTGTAAATTGAAATTATAAGGTGTGCGGAACCCAATGCTAGTACTACTACAACAACCACGGTTTCAACAACTAAGGAAGCAAAACTAATTTGGTAAAATAGGGGCTTTGATGAACGTTTCGTTAAATTCAATCTAAATTAAATTGATTTCAAGCACATTATTATAATTCGTCTGCTAGGCTAAACTCAATTAAGAAGCAAGAAATGACACAAAATGAGAATCTACCATATACATAACATATAGTTTTAACGTCCAAAAAATGTTTTAAAAAAATGATGTTTCACTATAATGGCAATAATTGCAATAAAATAAATTTGGCCTTCTAATTCATATAATGTCAAAAGGTATTGTGTTTATTACTAGGTTAAGTCCGAATAGGTTAAGTGGTTCCGCAAAATTGTTCAAGTAGAGGTCACGGTCGTGCACGTGCTGAGAAAAGACTCAAATCGGCCCAGAAATGTACCAAAATAAAACTGTTATGCAGGGAATGAAATAATGGATTAATGTTTTGTAAAACGTACTTAATTAGCTGACAATTTTCCTGCCCGTGAAAAAATAAATGTTTTTTATTATGATTACAAAATATTCTCAAGTTGTTTGGTTGACACGTTGCCAATTAACCAATCGATTTTGCATGGTAGTTATTTCATTAAACTGAAAGTACGCAAATTGTTTATTCTTTCTCCGTAGCATGTCTCGTAACGAATTTATGACAAAAGTTTATTTGCCCCCTAAATATTACCGCTTACTTTAATGCCGTCTAATTTAATTCGTGCAGGCGAATTTTGTGACACGTAACAGAGAATAAATTGTCGATTGCTGAGTACGAAATTACAATAAACTAATAATACGCAATTTTTATAATTCATCTATTATGTAATTAAAAATACTCAGAAATGATTAACTAATAGTGTTATTAAATAGCTCCTGGCTTTTTCTACTATAAATTACCCGACTTGCTAAAGTATGCTTGAAACATTTACACAATATATCTACATTATGATCCAGAGTCGAAATACTTTGCTAGTTGTGTTAAAACATCGTAAGCAACAATAGTCTAAATTCTAACCTTGATTACATTTAAATTATAAAATATAAATTTGTTCCTTAATTATTTAGCAAGAGTATGGGTAACATTATAGCTATGAAAGTTCTTTCCCAACTGTGCATCTTTCCGTTTGATTTTAACCCCAAAACTCAAAAAATAGCTCAATTTAGCTCAAAGTGTAAAGTTGCGATTCAGTACACATATTTGATTCTATTTTGTGTATATTCTACGCACCTAGTAGACACACTAGCAAAAATGTTGACCGAAAACAGTAGCGATTTTAATTTTAACCATTTCTCGATTCAATTTATATTCACGTGTTCCTCCTTCAATGCAATTATTTTAACCGTCTTGTACAAGAAACACGGGCAGACTTTCTGCTTCGTTTGGAATCAAATCCATGGCAGCAGAGCTAAGTTGCCTGTAAAGCTATTGAATTTGTCAAAACAGCAATTATTTATTAAATGCTTTCCTCTCATTTGTTGTGGGACCGTTCTATTTGGTCTCGTTATTATTTTGATAGACCCCTCAAGACCCCAACTGGTCATTAACAGATTGCCAGAGAATCATAAAACCACTGAATTGTATGCAATACTGGGTGTATTTGAATTTTTCGTGTTAGTTTATTCAGTTATTAACTGTATTTACGCTGTCGTTTATTTCCATGTGACATTTCTTGAACACACACATGTGAGCCTACTGAGAGTAAATTCTATTCTAAATGAAAGTTTGGAACAAACTAGAGGAATGATGGCCGCCATTAGACTCACCCATCAGCAGCAACTTCTCATTCAACTATTCAATCAGTCCAGTAGAACAAGTATTCTCTGGGCAAGTATCCTTTATCTCGAAGTTTGTATTGGAGCACTTTTTTTTGCTATCAAATTCTTTCACAAGGATCCCATTGTGGGCGTCTTTAACGTGATTTCGAGTGTGGAATGCTGTATCGGATTCTGCCTTTGCTTCGAGAAATCATTCTGTATCCCTGAGAGGATTGGCCAAATTAAAAAACGGCTTCTGATTTCACTGAAAAACAATGGCGGGGAGCCTTTGCAGGCTGTTCGTTGGGTAACTCGAGTCTTCTTTCCAAAACATCCAATGGATATGGAGATCTCTAGAATGGTACGATCTATTTCTTGCACAGGGATTCAAGTTGGAGGATTTGGAACTTTGGGGAAAATTTCAACAGTAGTATTTATACATTTTGTGGTGTATCACGTGGCCTCACTGTTAGTTACATTCCAGTAGTTGTAGTTTTATGTTTTTGTTTAAAAAAGGGGCTAGAAGGCTAGATCTTAGATATAGCAACTCACAACGCCTACTAGTTATGCCCCAACGACTGTACGTAATTGGTGTTTAAGTAGTAAATACGTCCAGCGTAATTACCTTAACGACTTAATAGGACTTAAAATCCAGCAGAAAAGTTTTAACGTTTCTTCAACACTATGTAAAGTATTCAATGTTAAATTAAAAAAATAACATTTCTGAACATTTAACACAATTTTAATAACAAATAAGTAATACAGCAAATTAATTAATTAATAAATATCTGTAAGTATAGTTGTATAGTTGTCTTCATTACTCTTCACTCTTCATTGCCGAGGAAAGTCAAACTCTTGATTTTCCCGCTTCTTTCCGCTTCTAGCAAACACTGTCTATGAAGACATAATAAACTAACTAAAAAGCATGCTTGTAATGTTACATTCCGTTAAACTGAATTTGAATTGCAGTACGTCATTCTCATTATTGCTGTAGCTTGTTTTGAAAACATTTTCTACAGAGGTTACCAATCCATTAATTACAAATTGAAAATAAAAGTTGCGCTACACATACTATCATTACTAAGGATAAAAAGGATTCATTGACGACCGTTTAATTTATACATTATCTTCATCGTCTTCTATGTAATGCCAGTGTATAATATACAGCTTTAACTATTCGGCAAGAAGAAGTGAGCTCGTATTTTGAACAATGATTGACAGCATAGTAAGAACCAATCCTCGGTCAGCATAAAAGAAACTCCCCACGCGGACCCGTATTGGCTGGACAGACTGTAAAAATTTGTCGAGCTCGATCAGCTTCACTATATTTTGACGACGATGCCAAGAGTCTAGGACGGCCGATGATATTTCCATGACTTGTGCAAATTTAATCCAAACGGAGAGAAGCATGGAGATGCTCATCCCTGAAATCATCCAGGATCGTATGGCTTGTGAACCGTCCAATCGAACGCCAGTATAAATCCCAAGGACTGCAGTAACAAGAATGATGGATTCCAACTCCACCAGAAATTCTGAATAGAGATCATCAAAGGAATTTTGCATCACCTGCAATTTCCTGTATTCCATCATAAACTTTCTAGGAGTCAATTGGCGTCCACACTTAAAATCGAGTCTTTGAATGGCTGGCCGGAGGATTTCCATGTAAGTGAGTAGTTGACCAAAACTGAAGTAGCCAATTCCCCATTGGCCAAAGACCCAAATGCCTACGTTCAGTGCAATCAGGGGCGACAGATATATCTTTGACACCCCCGTGACCCCTGGCACAATGGAGGTTAGAAAGTGCGGCAAAGTCGGCCTCTTTATGATGGCAACCAAGTTCATAGTAATAACGAGGCTCGCCACTGCAAGGAGGGCGTTTAGAATTTTGTAGAATCCCGGTTTAATTTTCCTGGTTTTTTTAGTGTTCTGCGTGTCCGTGTTGGTTTGGTCCAATTCTGGTGGCAGTTTAATTGCCATCGACGAGAGGTCAAACATGGCATTCCAAATCATGTGGTGCTCCCCGTAGTGGCGAAATATGCCTCGTTGCATCGCTAAAGGTAATGTGTACAAGCACACGACGTACTGCAGTGCTGTTTGAAGTGCTTTAGGCTTATTAAGAGCCACGGAGGCGATCCATAGGATCAGCAGATACAAAACGAAGGCGTTGTAGAGACCAAATAAGAAGTGGCTAACCACCTTTGCTTTCCAACCATTTTTGAACCCAAATGCTCTATTTCTAGAGTCTAGAGCTTCGTTCGGTCCGGTACGGTACGGGAAATGCCCTTTCCCGTACCGTACCGACACAATTCTCTCCCGTAC